>JBBUKS010505507.1:0-34398 GCA_038050645.1 Hedychium gardnerianum | reverse complement strand
AGTCGGGCACATTCATGAGGTACAAATCCCGACCTGGTTAGCTAATGTAGTCCTCATACTAAACCAGGAGGCAAATGAAAAGTGTGTATTCACTTCCGGGATCTTAACAAAGTCTACCCGAATGATTGCTACACATTGCCTCGCATCGATTGGATGGTGGATTCTACTGTTGGATGCGAGCTCATTTATATGTTGAACGTCTTTCAAGGCTATCATCAAATTTCTCTGGCTCCTGGAGATCAAGAAAAGGTTAGATTCATCACCGTCGAAGAGATATTTTGCCATAAGGTTATGCCCTTCGGACTAAAAAAATACAGGAGTTACCTACCAATGGGATGGATCGGGTATTCAAGCCCCAAATCGAGAGGAACATTGAGGTATATGTTGATGACATTTTGATCAAGACAAACTGGGTGGAAGACTTGTTTTCCAACATAAAAGAAACTTGTAGCACTTTGAGGCAATACGAGCTCAAATTAAACCCGAGCAAATGCTTATTTAACATGAAGAGTGGTCAGTTCCTCGGATATATGGTGACCGAACGAGGGATCGAAGCCAACCCTGAAAAGGTACAAACACTTCAAAGCATGTCTCATCCACGGAATCTCAAAGAAGCATAAAGGATGGTCGATCGGATTACGGTTCTCTCCAGATTTATTTCTCGATCGGCCGACCGGAGCCTGTCGTTCTTCAAAGTGCTCCGCAAAGCCTTTAGTTTGAAGGAATACTTATCTTGCCTGCCTCTCATCTCCAAGCCAGTCCCTAGGAAAAGACTATTGTTGTATCTATCAGTGGCCGAAGGAGCACTTGGGTCAGTCCTGCTACGTGAAGAGGATAATATATAGTACCCTATTTACTTTTTAAGTCATTTGTTGAAAGATGCAGAAACTTGATACAATACCCTGGAGAAGTTAGCTCTATGACTAGTATTTTGGGATGAGTGTTGACTAATCCTGAGGTGTTCGGGATGCTGATTAAGTGGACTACAGAGCTCAATGAATATGACATCTAATATCTGCCCCGGACAACCATAGAAGCCTAAGCATTAGCTGATTTTGTGGCAGAAGTGACAGGTCTAACTTAGAAGAAGGGACCTAAAAAAATTTCGTGGACGGATCATTTTCTTAACAAGGGAGCGAAGTCGGGGTGATATTAATCTCGCCCCGGAAGGATATGCTGCAATAGCCGCTCGGCTAAATTTCTGAGCCACCAACAACGAGGCTGAATATGAGGCTTTACTGACTAGTCTTCAAGCAACCAAGCGGGTCGATGTTTCTCAAGTGATTATTCATTCAGATTCCTAGCTGACAGCTTAACAAATAGACGGAAGTTTCGAAGTCAAGAACGACCAGCTAAGATAGTACATTGAAGCCTTCTCCCGATTAAAAGCTAATTTCCAAGAGGTATTCCTTCAGAAGATACCCCGAGCGAACAACCAAAAAGCTGATGAATTAGCCAATATGGTGGACACTATGGCTATTTGGACTCTAGATGAATCGATCTCCAAAAGTGTATTTATCTCTCAGATCGATCAAGCATAGAAGGAGTTAGCCGACTGGAGGACCCCCTTTGTCTCATTCTTGCAACAAGAAAATTTGTCTGCCGACCCCGAGCAAGCCCGATTGCTGAAGTTATTGTCCCAGTCGAGGTGAGTGAGGAATTCACTCATCTCAGCAATTATGATCAAGACAACCCCAACCGACGACTGCTCGAGTTAGATCTCATCATCGAAATAAGAAAGAGAACCACTGCTCACCTAATTGCCTACCAACAACGAATGCACCAAACCTACAACTAAAGGGTTGTTACCTACAACAAAAGGATTATTCCCTAAATATTCCAAGTCTGCGACTTGATCTGGAGAGAGGTCAAGCTGATTGGAGACGTAAGCAAACTGGAGCTTCAATGAGGGGACCTTATCGAGTCACCCATAAGCTCAATTAGGGCACCTATTACTTACAAGACTTAAAAAATAAAGTACTCAATTGATCGTAGAGCGTCAATCACATGATACCCTAACAAGAGAGGTTCAATGAAAAATATACAGTTCTTTGCGAAATAAATGCTTAAATACTAATAACTATAAATGGACGGCCCTGATCGTTCGAGGACGCAAGCGGCGTCGCCGATGAGACCGCTTCATCGCTTGCTCTTCCATCACCGCAAATACTATTCCCTTATTTATCCTTTTTAATTGTTGAGTCCTCCTCTTCGTCTCCATTCGCCCTCCGCCGCCGTCGTCGCCTTCTCTTCCTCCTCCGTCTCACGCGTCTCTTCGCCGGTCGTCGCCACAGGCCTCTCCTCGACGGCTCCATGGCTTGGAAGCGCGTCCTCACGAAGGTAACATCGATCATGGTTCATTCTGGAATGTATCTGTTCGATTCTCTTGGATTCCTTAGGCTTTTGAGTTTCACCATTTTCATCTCGTCTTTAGATCGTAGAAATCTGGTAATGTTAGGGGATACTTTGTGTTTCGGATGTATCCTTCTCTTTGTCGGCGTGTTTTTGGGTTAAGGTGCTTTGTAGTTAAGGAAGTGGACCAAACGGTTCTTGCCTCCCTTTCCTCGTCTGGCTGTCGGTATCTTTATTCCCTAGCTTATGCTATGCTTATTTGGAGGAAGGAAGTAGAAAGGAAATGAAGTGTTTGATGTTAAAGGGGAAAAGAAGATCAAGCATATACTATATTTTTTTTATTTATCTTATTTTTACTTGGACGAAATCAAGAGCAATGAAATAATATATATTACATTTTAGTGTTCATTTGATGAGGAAAGTTCCTTTCCCCTGGTTTGGGCAGAAATAAAAGAGAAATGGAAGGATTAAATTCATTCCTCTACCTTCTTCCAAGTAAACAATAAATTTGGCAATTTTATTTCTTTCTTTGTTTTTTTCCTCACCTACTTCCATGCAAGTAGAGTAGTAGACATAGCCTTAGATTAACTGGAAGTTTGTAACTAACAGTGTTTGTTAATGTTTCTGTAATATGTAATGATGTTTTTTGTTTTCATGTGTAAGTTCTTGAGTTTGATCTGCTGTGTCAACTTGATTATTTGGTTGCTTTGCTTTTGTTGCTTTTGCGATGTTCAGAAGAGTTAAAATTCCTATCTGACACATTCATCTCTAGGTGAATGAGTTTTAAGTTTTTTTTTTTTTCAAAATCAGTTTTTGCCCCAACCTTGGTTTGTATTGGTTGAAACAGTTTGGAAGACAACAGTTGTTGGGATGCCCATATTTATATGGCAGAGCTCAAGGTCATTATGCTATGGACAATATTGAAGTTGGTTTGGGTATGTTGTAGATCACATTACCTTTTTTAAAGTTCAGGAAAAAAATTGGTCTCTTCTTAGAGAGAATTCTTATTTTCTTGATTGTTTACAGTGTTCCTTATTTTCTTTAAATGTTGGTTTATAAGTGGTTTGCCATTGAAATAGCTTGACCACTCAAAAGGAATTGTTATTTATTATTTTATTCTCCAGATTTTTTTTTTTCATTTTCTTACTATCTGTTTCTGTACTTCAGCTATTGATTTGACATTCTTGACCATTTCAGTGTGACTTAATGAGGCCTCAATCATTACTGAATCATGATTTGGGCTGAAGCTTAAGTATGTGATTTGCGTCTGTATGGGTTGACATATAGTGTGCTTGGCTGAATCTTGGTAGAACTCATCTTGATAGCTAATTCATTTCTTTTTTTCATTTTCTTTACACAACCCTGGCAATCCCTAGATACCAATTCATAGTCCTTCCATGCCCTTATTGTTCCTTCCTTGCACATTTCCATCCAAGATCAACTTCAGATACATAAGCACTAGTCTTCCTTTCATATTTTCCTCTTTCTCTCTTCCTTTACTCCTTGCCCCTTTTTTACCTCTCACTGATTACCTTCCACCATTGCAAAATGATTTGTCATCATCATCTGCATCTGCAACTTCCTCACTTAAATTTTTATCCAACTCTGGTTTACTCTCTCCAAGAGCTTCCTAAACATAAATATGGTTCTTAACCCTTCTAGGAAGTGTGGGGCCGCCCTGGAGGGGCCTCCAGGCTGACGGTTTCAGCTTTTGCCACAGATAAATGTGGTCTTGATTTGAGCATCGTGTTAGATTGCATCTCTAAGATGAGCCTTCCTTCACCTTTTTCGCTACTATTTTAATTGTCTCTTGGCCATACTTTTCAGTGAGTACAAGCTCCATATAGACAAAGTTGAATCTTGATTAAGTGTTATAGCTATAAACAATATCAAGTTCAACTTTTCTGGATTTCCCCAATAATTATCCCGTTTCTCTTTCATCTTTTTAGCCATTTATTGAAATTCATGTCTAAGAGAATCATTACTTGATCATTCAATTAAATCAGAAGCAACATGACCGATATAATTCAAGTAACAAGTGGAAGATAAAGTTCCTGGCATATTCAAGGTAACATGATAACAGATTTGAAACATTTTGATTAAATCTCTAACTACTGCTCATTCATGTTCAGTTGGTCGCCCATCCCCACTTCCAAATATTAGTTATGTCTCAAAGAAAGGATCTTCTTTGTGAAATCTGACAAAAGTTCATTCATAGCGCTTCAACCTTACTAATAAGATTCTGATAAAATTTCATGGTGTTATGGCAGTTCCTCCTTGTGCATTACCCAAGTTTGTGAAAAAATAATTTCTGCTTGCTTTAGATCCTCTTTGCTGCATGGGTTATGTACTTCTTACATCTATACAAGTGATTCTAAGGGTGCTAATTCCATAAATTTTGGTACTAGAATTAAAAATTTGATTATAATAATTGCACTTAGCTTTCTTCTCACCATTCTCATCAAATTTGGTGATGAATCCATACACCTGTCCTTCGCTTCATTTATTTTCTTTCTGTTGGTAAGATTCTATCATACCTTGCCTTCATTTGTTAAAAACATGAATGCATGATTTTTGTTGGGGAAAAAATTGATCGATGTATGAGAATAATTATTTACCTTATGTAGTTTTCAACCTTGAATGAAGAAAATTTTGAATATGTTGATGGATAATGAAATTGTGGCAAGGCAAGTGGTGGCAGAAGAGGAAGGATCGTGGAATAAATAATTTCGTTGGTGAATTAGTAAAAAGAAAAATATTTATACAGTACTACATCTATAAGAATAAAAATATTGACAATCTAAGATAAGTAGAGTCTTAACATAAAAGAAGAAACTCAAAGCTGTTCATCACATATGGTAATAGAGAAATTAAAGGAGGAAAATTCTTTTGTTTTTTAGTTAGCTTTTTTTTAAAAAAAAACTATATTTTTAGTTTTTCATGAATGGAAATGTGAAAACATTACAAATTATATTTTGGTTTTTCTGTCCAAATCAATTTTCAAAGAAAAAATTGAATTAAAAAAATTATATAACCAAATTCATCAAAACAAATCAAACTAAAACAGAGTTAATAAAAAACCAAATCAAATCAAAATTTAAATTTGGTTTGATTTCGTTTTTCTGGTTGAACCGAATAATAGGCACCCTATCTGATGGCAGATGTTATCTAAGCATGAAAAGTTCTCATTTTTCTTGTCAAGAAAATAATTAATTCAGGAATCAAATCTTCGACAAGGTGGAATTTTTTTTTTCAAATTTTTTACTTGTACAAATGAAATGCCAGTATGTTACACATGTAAGGTGAATGTGCCTATTATTTTATTTTATGTTTCTTATTATTTTCATGTTCTTGCAGGTAAGAGACTTGGAAGCTTCCAGGGAAGATTCCAGTCAAGCTATGCTGGTAATTTTGCTGGAAGAGTACGAGATGCACGTGGAATGACTGATGTAACACTGCTTAAAGAGCTTTATAGAAGTGATCCTGAAAGAGTAATTAGAATTTTTGAAAGTCAGCCATCACTGCACTCAAACTCTTCTGCACTTGCTGAGTATGTCAAGGCATTAGTGAAAGTGGATAGGCTGGACCAAAGTACATTGCTGAAAACTCTGGAAAGAGGTAGGAAGAATGATAACACTTAGTTAAAATTATCACAGTTATATTTATATCTGATGCAACAAGAGTTGGTTATAGAATATCAGTCAATGACCAGTTGGCAACCTCCTACGCCTTACGGCCCGACTAGTCCTGGGGGTGGGCGGCATTCCCCCTTTCGCCCACCGGGTAAATCCGGAAGCGCGAGCAGCTCGGTGGCCCAATAGCCCACATGCCCCAATTTTCGAACACGATGGCAAATTCCTTGTCGGTGTTGAGTTTCGAACTCTGGTTGTGTGGGTGATCTACTGGGGTCTTGCCAATGCGCCGTGCCCCGGGGGCGAGTCTCATGACCAATGGGGTTGTGTACTTAAATTTTAGTGCAAGTAGGACTGCATATGGAATACGAGAGGCACTCCTGGGATTAGTTTACTCAAATGGTTAATTTCCATGACTGGATAACAATGGGCTTCAGATAATGAGCAGCATGAAAGATAGCCTCCTTATCTTTGGGCATCGGATCAAAGAAAATTTAGAGTTAGGCAAGGGCGTTGATGTCAAAAAGAGTAGCACAATTAAATTATATCCAAGATCATTACACAATTCAATTTTTTTTTGTTCTGTTGTTTTGGAACTGAAAGAACGAAAGCAGTTTCTAATCCAAAAATGAAGAAAATCAAACCTGCTCTCGTTCAATTAAGATCCAAAATTTTAATATACAAATAAAATAGACTTCGGGAGGAGCTGAGATTTGGTTAGTTGATTTGATTAGCAGACCTTCCATTTGTAGGCTCTATACTTTATTTGCAATGTAAACTACAAAATAACTGAAAAAGACGTCCATACCTGTTCTGCTTTGCTCATTCTTTCGTTAACAGTTTATCATTTTTATTAATTTCTTAATGCTAAAGGGTAAAGTTACATAATTCAGTGATTGTTATTTAATTTTTTTTAAGGATATGGCATTCCAAACTTCTTGATTTTGGAAAATTTAGTGGTTGCTTGAATGTACTGTCAGCTGGTTTGTGTGAAATTCTGTTGTTAAGAGGAAAAAATAAGATTACCTCCCATCTGTAAGATATGACTGGCAACTATGCATTTGACCTGTATTTACAATGAGTTGTAAGTTTGAGTTCCTATTATTATTATTATTATTATTATTATTATTTTGCCTTTGTGTTTTCCAAACGCAAGTGATTCTTAAACAGCTAAATGCCAGTCTAAAATCAGTCGATACTTCTTCTCCATTGCTGAGACAGAATTTTCATCCAAATTTTGTGGCACCTTCTTTACTAGAAAGAATGTATATATTGGAGTTTTAAAATTTATGTTGGTTTTTACTTTACTGATCTCATTTCTTTTATCTCAATGCCTGCTTTGCTTGAGTGACTTGAGCTTTATATGCTAATCTTGTATCAGGCATCGCTAACTCAATGAGGGAGGAGGAGACCTTTACAAACATTAACAGTATCCCGGCATTAGAGAATGTTGGCCAAACAACAAAAGATGGTGTGCTTGGGACTGCAAGTGCGCCCATCCACATGGTAACTGCAGAAACCAGCAATTTTAAGGAGCAACTATGGCGAACATTACGCACTCTTGCAGTCTCATTTCTTTTAATATCTGGTGTCGGGGCACTTATTGAGGACAAGGGTATTAGTAAAGGTGCGGCTACTTTAAAATTTAAAGTTAGTCACTTTGTTATATGGAAGTTGGAGAATGTCATGCTTCAGTTAATTAGATAAAGCATTTGTTTTGGGTCTTAATCCTCAGCAGGACTTGGTCTACATGAAGAAGTCCAACCAACTATGGAGTCTAGTACAAAGTTTAGTGATGTAAAAGGTGTTGATGAGGCCAAAGCTGAATTAGAAGAAATTGTCCATTACCTTCGAGATCCCAAGGTATGTTTGATGGAAATTCAATGCCATATCTCGAGGTCTAGCTGAGTTTTTTATTTCTAGAAAAGTGTTACTTATTTTCTTTGTTTTATGTATATACGGGTGATGTAGATGTGATTGTGTAAGAGGTATTCATTTTCATATATATTAGATGTGACAACAAAATCTGCATATGAAATGAGCAAACAGCAATAGGAGATTGAATAGAAAGATAAAAGAAAAAGAAAAGAAACATAATAACAGAACAATGAAGAATAAAAAAGACAAATTAATGTTTTTAACCATTATGACCGAGCCTTGTGCATGTATACTTCAACAGGATATTAGTCAGCTAAGCTATTAATTTATCATTAATTATTAGACTTGAAGTGCTACCTTTTGATATATCAATGATCGTGAAAGATATGGTCCATACATGCACTCTTGATGTAGTATGTATAAGAATTTTTTTCCCCTATTATTTGACTGCATCATTTAAAAAGATTCTGACATCAATTTTCTTGTAAATTTCATATTCTCTTTACTAAGTTTGCTACTTCATTGTCTCGTTTCTAGTTATAAAGAAGTCTGGTGAAGATTCTAATGTTGATATTGCAGTTGATTCATGCATATTACTTTACTCCAAATGAACATAGGTTTGTTTAAAGCATGCTTTGTCTTGTTTATGGTGATTGTATTAGCGTTTCACTCGCCTTGGTGGGAAGCTTCCAAAAGGAGTTTTGCTGGTTGGCCCCCCTGGCACAGGAAAGACAATGTTAGCAAGGGCTATTGCAGGGGAAGCTGGTGTCCCTTTCTTCTCATGCAGCGGAAGCGAGTTTGAAGAAATGTTTGTAGGTGTTGGAGCTAGGAGGGTTAGGGATCTTTTTACTGCAGCAAAGAAAAGTTCTCCTTGCATCATATTCATCGATGAGATTGATGCAATTGGTGGGAGCCGTAACCCGAAGGATCAGCAATACATGAAAATGACATTGAATCAATTACTTGTTGAGCTGGATGGTTTTAAGCAGAACAATGGTATAATTGTCATTGCAGCAACCAATTTCCCAGAATCATTAGACAAAGCACTCGTGAGACCTGGTCGTTTTGACCGTCATATTGTGGTTCCTAATCCAGATGTGGAAGGCCGGAGACAGATTTTGGAATCACACATGTCAAAGGTAATTTACACATCTCATGAATGTTGAGTTTTGGCAATATAACTTATTGTGCTTCATACTTTTGAAAATGTCATGAATTCTTGTTAGTGTTCTCTGATCAAAATTTAGCAATATGAAATATTAGCTGGCCTATCCAAGGCAGGCAGGCATATCTAATTATGTAGCATTATTCTTCTGCAGGTCTTGAAAGCCGATGATGTTGATTTGATGATTATTGCCAGGGGCACACCAGGGTTCTCAGGTGCAGATCTTGCAAATTTGGTTAATGTTGCTGCTCTTAAGGCTGCTATGGATGGTGCAAAGGCTGTTACAATGGCTGATTTAGATTATGCAAAGGACAAAATCATGATGGGCAGCGAGCGAAAATCAGCAGTTATTTCTGAAGAATCCAGGAAACTAACAGCTTACCATGAAGGTGGTCATGCTCTTGTTGCTATCCACACTGACGGCGCCCATCCTGTCCACAAAGCTACAATTGTACCCCGAGGAATGGCTCTTGGCATGGTTGCACAATTGCCGGAGAAGGATGAGACAAGCGTCTCTAAGAAACAAATGCTGGCAAGGCTTGATGTCTGCATGGGTGGCCGGGTAGCTGAAGAGCTAATATTCGGGGAGAACGAAGTGACTTCTGGGGCATCATCAGATCTGCAGCAGGCAACCAACGTTGCAAGAGCAATGGTCACACAGTACGGAATGAGCAAGGAGGTTGGTTTCGTTTCTCACAACTACGATGACAATGGCAGGAGCATGAGCACCGAAACAAGGCTACTTATCGAGAAGGAGATTAAGGAGTTCCTAGAAAGAGCTCACAATAATGCAAAAACTATTTTGACAACCCACAATAAAGAGCTGCATGCCCTTGCCAATGCACTTCTTGAGCATGAAACACTCTCTGGCGCACAGATCAAGAATCTGCTCGCTCAAGTTAATGGCCAGCAGCAGCAGCAGCAACAACCTCAGATAGTGGCAGCAGCTCCTCAAGTGAATTCCCCAGCAGTGCCTACGACCCCTCCCTCTGCAGCCGCATCTGCAGCAGCTGCTGCAGCCGCAGCGGCAGCCCAAGCAGCCGCCAAGGCTAAGGGAGTTGCTCAGCCTGCAGTCGGATCCTAGTCGTGTAAAATCTGTCAGCCTGTATAATAGTCACGTTATGCTGCTGGTTATTCCATCTCAGGAAGCGATGTAGCTCATCATAAGTAAGATCTGCAGAGTGACACAAGGGTAGAAATCCACAGAACTAAAATTTAAATGCTTTGAGATTTTTCAAATAACATCTATAGCGCAATGTACTGTATCCTTTCTCTTTACTACAAAGAAGGTAGGTAAGATTGTTGATTTTATGTACTGTATCCTTTCTCTTTAATGCTTTTGTCCTTCGAGCTTGTAGCAATCTCTCACAAGAATATAAATAAAATTCGGTAGAGCATTTGTGCACAACGCGAATCATTTCTTTTTAGCAGTTTAATGGAAGGAAGACTGATAGAAAAAGTCTCGGTTTTGAGAGTAGTTTTGGTTCGATTTCATTTTAAAAATTCGAAATCAATTAAATCGATTAAAATTTTTAAATCGATTAAATCAAATTGAAAATTTAAAAAATTAAAATCTTGAATTCTCAAAGCTTCTTTTCTCGACTTTCATTTACGCTCTTTTCTTATCGCTCTCGTTGTTGGTATGACCATCGCTAGCTAGCAGCTTTTTGAGTCGTCTCATCGTCACATAAATCGTAGTCAATGAACAATATTTATTTTTTTCGAGACGATTAATTTAGTAAAAAAACATTCGATCAAATTAATCGATATTTTATCGATTCAATTTCTTGATTTTTGTTAAAAAATTTGATAGTTCAATTAGTTAAAAATAATTAAAAGAAAAATTCTCTACAATACGCCGTAGCTGAGATTCGAACCTTAAACTCCTTGATTATTTATTGAAGAACCTAACCATCACACCATTACCCGAGGACAATTTTTCAATCAGTTTAATTTTCATCAATCAATCAAATGCTCAGCCCTACCTATACTGTACCATCATGGGCCCTTTATGATTTATCCTGTGGCCAGCAGTTCATGTTGCAAGGGCAGATTAAAATTGATTTTAAAGTGTCAAACCAAAATCTTGATGATAAAACTAAACACCAAGATCAGATATGTGCAAAAGGACAAACCCCGGATATAAAGTAGCAAGAATTGCCGGGAAACCATGATTCAACTAGGCTGGCTGTTCAGGAAACAACACCAATCAAATTTTGTGACAAACTGAACTCGAAGAATCCTTTTCCTATATTCGGGGCCTCAAACATATTACATTATTACAAATAAACAATTTGATCCCTTGCATAGATGATCAAAACAAAACAGAAGTCGTTTCTACAAATGATCTCGCTGCACATCATCGGCTCTGAAGAAACCCAGAGGGCAATACCACAAAACTATAAAACCACAAACAATCTTTACAACACCCGGAATTTGCATGAAATATGCAGTTGCAATTTTATTTTTCTCGAGCAGTAATATTTTTTTTCCCCACTGACTTGAAATCGTGCACTCGCCACTGATTGTTCATCTCTTCTCTTTTCGTTCACCAATCTGGATGGTGCAATCTGATCTGACCATCAGATCATACAGCTCACAGACGTAGATTTAGTAAGTTTCCTTCAGGGTATCTTGAAAATTGTCTTTAACCTTACCACAAGCCTCCACTCGTCATTTGACAAATCATCCTACAACATCAAATTCAGTTTGTTAGTAAACATATGAAACAGAAAATGGATGACTCATTCATTGCACGGGCGCAATCTCATAAATCACTCATCTGCATATGGGGAAGAGATCCAGCAATAACTAAGCAAGGTAAACCTTATGCGGCAAATATCTTACATTAAAATTCAACACGACAATCCTATCCAGAGTTTGCATCCAAAATACTCGAACACAAGAACAAAAATACTCATCTTTTTCTTACCCTATAGTTTGATTTCAATATGTCAATTGATTTCCTTGTGATATGACTGACAAGCTCATCATCAATATCAAAATGCCTCCCATACATTTTTTGCTGCTCTTCAGTACTGGTGCCAACCATCTGTTTAAACAGCAGAAAACTGATAAGTTAAAATTAAAAGTATCTTAGAACAAAGCTAAAGTAGGAAATGCACTAGAAGATACCTTTATAGCGACCTTCTGTCCTTTTGTCGCAACATCTACGTGCTTGTGATTAATCTCAATCGATGCAATTCTCCCTATGTCTATGAATTCTCTTGAAGGTATACAAATTGGTGTTCCTACCTGAAATTGAATACCATGCTGTTACACTGCATGTTCAACAAACACTTGCAAGCTAAAATAAAGGTACAACTGTTTCATTAGAAATTAACGTCGTCAATGTCAAGGCTTGCAAGATTGATCCGTGAGTTGCAAGATTATCACATCTAAACACCACGATGGTGGTGGGTATGCAATTGGGTATGCAAATTTCTTTCCACAATGTAATTCCATTAGTACCAAAGTTTTTATTGTGTTGCACACATGGGTATGCAATTGGAAGATTGCATGACAAACATTCATATGATGGTATATATGCATTACATATACATTCTTTATTCAAAATTAATATACATAAAGATATAAACAGTCCAAAATAACAATTTTTGTAGATCTAAATATTTGCTCATGTCATTCTTATTGAAGATGATTTTTAATTTAAATAATAATTACAGAACTATAGTTATAGGTTCTTATGAATTTAATCAACTATTAGATATTTATAAGTAGTTTACATCTCACGGATTATACTTTGTTGATAATAAAAATGCACATAGGACTAACTTTATATCATCTAGTAATAAAAAATACACGCTTAGTTTCTCTGGAAAAAATTAACAATAAATGGAAGGTAAAATTATTAATATTTTTATAGAAGAGAGTTTCAAGAAAATATTGTCATTGTTAAAATCATTATTGACTCCCCATTGCCCAATGAACCTCCATACTCTTCATTTAAATCAGGTTTCAGTTCAAGGTACACATGGAATTGGAGTTTCAAGAATGAAAAGAGCCTATTAACTCCCCAAGGCTTCTATAACCAAGGAATCCTTATCATTTTGTCAAAATCACATATGTGCATTTAACTAAAATATAAACTAGAATATTTGACTTCTGCAAATATACCTTATTTATTAAAACACTAATTCAGTCAATTATATAATATCATCTTAATAATTAAATATTTCAATACTACGCAGCCCCAGATGCTCCATGTGATCCACATTCAACTGCATTATGTGAGCACCTTTAATTGCATATATAACCTGACCACATAATGGCACCAAATATGCAGTTCAATGTGGTGCATTAATGCGTAAGCATATGGTGATAAGCTACTTTTTAAAACAGAAGCTAGAATTAGAAAAGGGTTATGATCCTTGGAAGATTTAACAGTGAAAAAAAAATTCAATATAAATATAAATGACAAAATGAATTTCAAATTATATTACCTTAAGGATTCCTTCAATAACATCGACGCCCAGAACAATGGGATCTTTCTTGTTGAAAACGCAGTTTGGCATGATCTTTAGAACACAAGGAAATACTGCCTCTTCAGCACTTTCCTTCTTCTTTTCTTCCCTTAGATTATCAATATAAGCCTTGAACTGATCAAACAGATGATATATAATGTCTGCAACAAATATTCTAACACCAGTCTCCTCTGCAAGCTCTCGAGCATCGGCCATCACTTTAACATCAAAAGCTAAAATGGTTGCATATTCTTTCTTCCTCTCAAGCATGACACTGGCCTTCATGACATCCTTCTTGTGTACTGGACCTATGCTAAAATCACAGAAAGGAATGTTCACATCTGAGCTTCTCAAAAATTCTGTAAGTGCCTCCAATGACCCAAGGGTTGATGCTTGTACATAAACACCTTCCCCGCTCTTGTCAATCCGGCTCATAACCTTTTCCACATCCTGCATTACATTTTCCTTCAATTCTTCCAAATCATCTTCAGGTTTTAGCACATACAGGGATGTGCCCGCAATGGCATGTTCAAGGCCCTGTGAAAGTCAATTACCCAGACAAAGTAGCTCAAGTAAAGAAAAGAATTTTAAAGAGTGGAGGTTTGCAGAGGCATTCAGATTGCACTACAATCCAGATAAATACCTGTGCAGAAATCTTCACACCTTGGGCTGCTTTAATCTCTTTGTGATGCAAGTACGAGCCCTGAGAAAACATAAAACAGCCACCCATTAAACAAGTAGGCAGTTGACACATGGAATTCAAATGATACCTACGACTGCTATATATTCCACGCAAGAATCATAATCATAATTAATGCCAATAACTAGAACGTTTTAGGTTTTCCCGCAGTATAAAAGGAAAAGTCAAGTATCAACTGATCACATTTTCAATTATGCAAATTTTTTTAAAGAAATATAAAAAATAGATTTGCTCATGATTCATAAATGTTTTACATAACAATGGCATCCTAAACATCATTGCAGCCCATAAACTTTAGGTAAGAAATAAATTATGCTGCATTTCAGAATGAACAGTATATCACAATCTATCTAAAAGTCCCGACAAAAAATTGTAAGGCAAAAGAATGGTCAGTTTGTAACAGAAGAATTTGCAGATTTAACTCAATGCTTCAAATAACATTTTAACTGTTGAGAAAACCAATGGCCTCTATTCTTCCATATAGCAACTCATTGCCAACGTTTCATATGAAAAACATTGTCTAACAAAGAAAATTTACATTAAAGTATCATCATGGAACTAGTTAGTTTGTCCAGATAAAAAACTTGTAAGGTGAAAAATTAGGTCAGTTTGTAACAAAAGAATTTACAGACTTAACTCAATGCTTCAAATAAAATTTTAACAGTTAAGCATCCACCTCTAATCCTCCATATAACAATTCATTGCCCAACATTTCATATCAAAAACATTGTTTAACAATGAAAATTTAGATCAAAACATCATCATGGCAATTTCAGTTAGTTTGCCTAAAAAGAACTACAGACCATCTATACACCATTCTACGGAATAAGGCCATTCATGATCAAATGAAATTAATAGAATCATGAGAACTGTATTCCTATTTTCTTAGTAGCAAGCAAAAATAATACTAACCACTCCAACCAAAGCTCACTATCAACCTATTCTAATCAAATATAATTCGTCTAGATCAGAATCAGAAACACATCAGATAACCTAAGCAGCAGGAATCAATAGAAGCACCTAATCTGCGAGCTCCAAATGCTCTCAGATAAATTAAAACAATATTGATCCTACTGATCAGTTGGAGCAGGACCCACCAATGCTTGGTCTTGAACTAGGCTGTCCAAGAATCCATTTCTGATCATGTAAGCCATCTTTTCACAATAAGCAATTTCAAATATGATCCACAATTGAAATGGCAACCAAAAACGAATTACTCAATTTGATTTCAAGCTAACATGGTGAAAAAATCCTGAATCAAAAAATCGCATTCAAATCCCAGAAACATGGTTTTCATAGAAATCAACTTAACTTAAAAAACCAAAAAATTGTGGAATAACATCTTGAAGAGATAGATCTTGAATTTGGTATAATAATCAAATACAAATGTTTAATGTAACTCCAAATTTTAGAGTCAGTGGGAAAATCCTAGGCATCAACACTGAACTCCTGTGTTTATTTAGAAACACAATTGAGAAAATAACAGTTAATTTAAAATAACTTGAAACCAAGAAACAAAAGTCTGAAAACACAAAACTAAAAACTACTTCTCTACTCTTCATATTCATGACCAATTAACAATACAATATTTTGTCAAGTGATGGACTGTAAAGAGAGATCTCCAGTGTTCATGATCCCTTTACCATGAGAATTACTTCTGAGTTTATTTCCCATGACATGTAAAAGTAAACCTTGATCATACACAATCCATGTAAATTTCTACTTGAGCAGGGAGATGTTTAACTAAATTAATGGCTCATAAGTCTCCTATCAACCAAATACAACCATGAATTGTTGTTTACAATCCATCAGCATGAACCATAAATCATGGATAAATACACCAATTTTATATTTCTTCTTTAAGGTAGTTTGCCATTATGTTGCTAGTAGACTACATTTAACATTGTAAGCAGACATTTACCTTTATGCATGTTGATTGTGATCAATCTACTTGTAGTTATCTAATCCAAATTTTTGTATCTTACAGAATTGGAATAGTTCAAATTATGTGACTAACCTTGCATACATTCTATTTATACTTTACCTTAGTTGCTACGGAAGGATCATACACAATGATTCAGCATTACTTTTGAATCTACTCGTGATGTTTCTAAGAGAAGAGCTAGAATGGGCAGAAAATAGTCACAGGAAAGATATCATATTACATGATTTAATAACTTTTTTGGATGTCGACAACTAGAGACAAGACATATAAATAATTCTACAATTTCTTGTTTATTCTATGATGTTAGATATTGTCGACATGGCCAAACTATCTTTATTCACTTGGGGAAAATGAGATAGAGGAACTCTATTGAGTTTTACTTATCAAGCCATATCCTCTGGGTCACATACACTAAACCAGCAAAAATATCACAACCAAGTCATCAACTCACCTTCACTCGGAGCTCCTTCATGGGGTGGGGAGTCAGCAAAGCTCTAATGCTGGTCACAATGGGGCCCTGAGTGTAAAATTAGTTGCAATCAGATTTTCAGAAGAGAAAACATAAGGAACTGAGCCAACTAGTGGTGAAAAAAATGAATACCTGCATTCCACAAACAACTATCTGATCACCCTCATGAAGAACACCATTCACTAGTACAACATCTATGGTTGTCCCTAAACCTTCAATCACTTTAACCTCCAACACCGTACACTGAAATATATATCAAGAACAAGGCCATGTCAATCTAACATTTACAAACAAACTATAATGAATATGTATTCATTCAGAAATTCATGGCTTTATATATATTCAAAAGGCATTACTAAAGTGGCATCAAAAGTGTGTATCTGACACGAAGAAGAATGAAATAATATAGGATAGAGTGCATAAAAAGTCCAATGCAGAATAAATACTCCTAACAAACCTGAACTTCATCGACAAAAGTAAGTTTATCTTCCATTGTTTTCTGTGCCCATTGCACCAACAATAAGAGCAGATCTGGTATGCCTTCACCACTGACAATATATACACAAATATTAAACATTAATTATGCATCATAAAATTCTTTCATAAAAAATAAAACAAGGTATTTACGAAGAACTTTCTCATGCAACGTAGATGTTACCTGATTGCACTTGTTGGAACTATGTTGAATGTTTCACCCATTTCTCTATTCTTGTAGTACAGAGCTGTGTTCAAGCCTTGCTCTTTGAATTGGGTAATGATCTGACAAAAAGAGGAAATAAAATATTGAGACAAAATAAATTATAACAGAAAGATAACAGAGCAAAGCATTCATGGTAGCTCCCACGGTATTGACCTGAGTAAGCCTCATATCGAATTCATTCTTCACATCGTTAGACTGTTGTTTGAATGCCTTAATAATGGGTGCATTTGGGAATGATTTCCAACCATACAGTCGATCCACCTTGGAGATTAGAAAAATACATATATATTTGTGAGTAATTTACAAGAAATATATTTAGTGCGTAAAAAATACAATTATCAGTGTTAGTAAAACCATAAATATTCACCTTATTTAGTGCAACAATAAACTCTGTCCCACGACTTTTTAAAAGGTTAAGTGATTCAATAGTTTGCTGCTCAAGCCCATGCATAATATCCACAACCACTATAGCAATATCACACAGGCTTGAACCTCTAGACCGCAGATTGGAGAAGGACTCATGACCTGGGGTATCAATGACAAGCAAACCTGGAACCTTTAGTGTGGCATCAGCCTTTAACTCTTTTGTTCTTTCCCTTATATTTTCTGTTGGAAAATATGTAGCCCCAATCTGCTGGGTGATACCACCAGCTTCTCCCTCTTGTACATTGGTGCGTCGGATGCAATCTAAGAGCTTGGTCTTCCCGGTATCTACATGTCCAAGAATACAACAAATCGGTGAGCGGAGATCAGGACCACTTTTTTTGGATTTATCCTCCACATCATTTGACTCTGGCTTCTTAAAAGATTTTTTCCCCCCTTTAATATTCTTAATAGATTCCCTTTCACCTTCAACCCCTTTGTTAGCCTCAATAGTCTTTGTAGTTTTCTGGGGAGCCACCACTTTTTTTACAGCAAGCTTTGAAGGTGCCTCTGAATCTGCTTGAAGTTCCAAAGACGAGGTTACCACCCGTTCAGAAGTTCCCTTAACTACAGATTTTGTTGTGGCTTCCTGATCCTCTTCAGCAAAAAGGCTTGCAGACTGCAATTTCACATCAAGATCATCCCAACTCTTTGCATCCCATTCTTCGTCATCTTCATCCTCATCCAAAGCTTTAACATCTTCTGCTCCTTGATCTCCTTCATCTTTGTCCTCAGCATCCCCAGCTTGAGATTGTGATTCCTCTTCAACTATAGCATCTTCCACAACTTGCAGTATGCCAGGTTCATCGGCTTCATTCTCATTCTCCATCACCTTGTCTGTTTCAGAAACCTTATGTTGAGCCTGCTTCGCCTTCTTTGTATTATACCTGGGTCTCTTTTTTATCTCTGGAACAGCATCACCACTTGGAATCTCATTCTGAGAAAGGAACTGTTTCCTCATTGCCTCTAGCCTTCTCTGCTCATCCTTTTGTTTAGCCGTCAAAAGTTTGCCCTCCTGTTTCTTCTTCAGCAACTTCTCCTTTTCCCTTTCCTTCTTTCTCCGTTTTGCCTCCTCCGCTTGTCTCTCCAATTCCTCTAGCAGCTTCCTCTCTTCCTCCTCCTTTCTAAGCCTCTCCTCCTCTTCCCTTTTCTTCCTCTCTTCTGCCTCCTTCCTCCTCACCAGTGCTTCCTGCATCTCCCTCACATGCTTGGGCAACTTCTTGTCAGGAACCTTTCCCTTTGCTTCATCGTTCTTCTCGTCCTTAACAGGAACAACAGATGGTGTCGCAGCAGCAGCAGCTGCCGCCTTCTTCTCTTTCTCCTTCTCTTTCTTCTTCTTCTTCTTCTTAGCAGCTGCTGACTCACCTTCAACCTCCCCGTCTTTATCCGCTGTCTCTGGCGTTTCTACAGGAGCTGGAGTTGATTCCTCCACCACCTCAGAAGATGATGCCGGAGTTGCCACACTTGGTTGCGGTGGCAGCGGGCCCTCCCCAAGTTCAGCAAGAATCTTATCTAAGTCTTCCTCCTCCTGGGCAGTTCTTCCACTCTTCTTTTTCTTTTTCTTCTGCTGCTTCTTTGAGGCAACTTCCTCAACTTCATTCCCTGGATTGTTAGATTCGAATTCAGGATCATTGATCTCCTCACCACCATCCTCAACTAATGCAGGAGGTAATGCTTGGGTGGGAGCAGACGCAGGGGCTTCACCCAGCTCGAGCAGGAGTTTTTCTAAGTCCTCCTCCTCTTGGGCAGTCCGTCCACCCTTTTTCTTTTTCTTCTTCTGTTGCTTCCTTGAACCTACATCCTCCAAATTTCCCTGACGACTCGGTTCCACTTCAAAATCCCTGCTTTCATCCACCTCATCCTCCGCATAGCGACCAACATCAAGTTCGGTCTTCGATCTCGGGTTCTCTTCTGGTTCCTCATCATCCGCCTCATCCCCAAATGAGTTAAGGGATGCAAACCCACTCCCAGCGATATTACTCTTCTTAGATTTAGAGGATTTCTTCTTACCGGAGAAGACTAAGGGGGCCACATCACCTTCGTCCTCTTGATGAGAAACGACGTCAGACGCAGCAGCAAGGACATCCGGGGGATCATCAGCGACGGCGGCGTTGCCCTGGTTCTTTCCGCTCTTCTTACTCTTCTTCGAGCCCGCAGCGGGGCGGCTTTCTACCTCTGCTCCATGACTCGCTGGCAGTGACTGCTCCGGTTCCTCCGGCAAGGAGTACTCGTCGTCGTTGATGTTAAAGTTCTTCTTCCGACCCATCACTCCTCGATGGAATTCTTCCGATTCATACACGGCGAACAAAGACAGCGAGGTAGAGTTTCGAGAGCGAGATCGCTTCGGTTCGGTAACCCTAACGCTAAAAATAGTACTCAGTTAATAAAGCAACAGGCGTTGTTTTTATGCATCCCTGTAGTTGATATACTTTTTCAGAAAACCGCCTCTCTAAGTCTCTCTTTAGTGTTTACTCCACTAGAAAGAAAGAAAAAAAAGAACGAAAGGACAAGGGGACGGAGAAAGAAGAGTTTAGGATTTAGAAAAAAAAAATTTTAAAAAATCCGGCAATTTTCCAAAGAGTACATCCAAAGTTTGGAATTGTTCATCCTAAGTTTTAAAAATGCCCAAAAAAACGCACTCCTTTTTTATTTTACCCCTATGTCAAAATTGATTTTTTCATTTCTTTCCTCTTTTACCTATAACATATTCTTTCTATTTTCTTTTCTTTTAAATTAAATCAAATTTTTAATTTTTTGCATGCATGCAACCATATGTGAAGTTAATTTTTAAATATTAATACCATAATTTAATTACACATCACCACGATTCTATTTCTAAAAATCAATTCCACTGACAATGCTAGTATATTAAGTTATAATATTAGTCTTTTAAAAATAGTAAAAAAAGACATATTTAGATTTTATAAATTTATAGAAATTGAAATGAGTCTGATCGAAGCTTTCTAGATCCATCAATAATTTTTGATCGAAATTTATTGATGGACCTAGGAGATTTGAATTTTTGAAAAATTGACAAGTAATGAAAGTAGGTAGTGCAATGAAAGTATTTATAATGTCCATGCCTAGTTCTAATATGATATGTTATGTATGTATGTGTCAATTATCTACGTCTGGAGATCATAAATTTTGACTCGGATATTATAATAAGACGTAATTTTTTTTAATCGAAACTCGTTCAAAGATTTACATTTGTTACTGGGTGAAACTTATAACAACCCAATTTAAAGCCCAAAAATTATCATTTAAAGTCTTTTTGGTTCCATCAAGGGTTGTAACATCATCGTGGTGTTGATTTTTAAACTTGTAATACCATCGTGGTGCTGATTTTTAAACTTATAACACCATCGTGATACTGATTTTTAGAAATCAACATTGTTATGTGGTTGATTTTTAGAAACTAGCACCATCGTGGTGCTAGTTTTTAAAAATCAGTATTATAGCGGTGTTTTGTATAATTAAATTATGTGTTGATTTTTAAAAAATTAACACCACGATGATTGTTGCATGTATGTAAAGGAGAGAGAAAATTTTAATCTAATTTAAGAAGAAAGAAAAGAGAGAAAAGTTATTACATGTAAATGAGAGATAAAAGAAAAGAACAAGTCAACTTTGACAGATGAATAAAATGAAAAAGAGATGTACCTTTTGAGTATTTTTAAAACTTGAATCGTCTTTTTGAGTAATCCCAAACTTTGAGTACACCATTTGAGAAATTAAAATATTTTTTGAAAGAATAGAACGATAATAGACAAACATCACATGGGCACTCAATTTTATTAGTATCATGTACCACATCCCATCAACTCTTTGTAAAATGGCATAGTTGCCTTAGGACAATAGTGCAATCATTAGATACTCTAATTAATAATTAAGAGATTTAAGGTTTGAATCTCAGTTGTGACGTATTATAGAATTTTTTTTCCTCTAGTGAGAAGCGAGCCTAAGAATACTGATCATTTGAATGGGTCTCCATTAGTACTTTCCAATTTACCTTGATAGCCGGTGAAAAACTTTCGTAGGGTCGGACCGGTCATCTCAAGTCCGATATTATCTGACCTGGTTAATCATTTTTTTTAAAATGACATAGTTGTCTTCCAATTATGGCTGAGGAATCGATTCAAAATCGAACCGAGTGAATCGATTTAATTGAAATCAAACAAATCGAAAAAAAATTGAACTAATCGAATCGATCGAATTTTTCAACAAAAATCAAACAAACCGAATCGATAAAATATCGATTAATTCATTTTCGATCGAATTAACCGGACTTTTCAACAATGATACATTTCTATTCGATTTTTGAAAACATGTGCTTGGCATGGTCGTGTCCTGTGCTGAGGAGAAGTTCCAACACTTGACACAGCCAAGCCGTGTCACTTGACACGATCATGGCGCATTTGAGGATCAGTTTGGCTAAAAATATTGGTTTATTCAGTTTAATTGAATTTTAATTTTTAAAACCGAAACCAAACCGATTTAATAGAAATAATTGATATTTTAAGAAAAAATTAAATTTTCAAATTAACCGAATCGAACTTTTAACTTTGGTCGGTTCGATCAGTTAATTCAATTTAATCAAATTTTTGCTCACCCCTACTTTCAATACGCTACTCGATATTATTATCACATATCATACGCATTAAATCATGAATCAATCCATCAACTAGTTATATGAATAGGATAACGTTGTAGCAACTATTAAACCGTAACTACTACAATGCTATAATAATTATGATTTCGTAGTCGATACTATAGCTATAACAGCTACAATTCATATTTGCTACAACGTGAAATATTGTTAAACAAGACAAGCCTATATTGTATTAGCTATAAAATTATAATCATTATAATATTATAGTTATGATTTCGTAACTGTCACAACGTGAATATTATTAAATAAAATAAGTATATATTATAATTATTATAAATCGTAATTACTATAATATTATAATAATTATGATTATTTTATAATTATAATTTTAACGGTAACTGCGATCAGTCAAAAATTTAATGCATCTAGTAAAAAATAATAATATCTAATATTATATTTGAGGACATGTGCGGAATTTCAAGGAGATAATGGGATGTATACCCTTTTGATTAAAAATCAAAAAGGGCCTGCCTTGCTAATTGAAAAAAAAAAAACGGTCCTTTGAATTTTGTCCAATGATAATTAAGGAGATGAAGAGGAGGAAGATGTCGAAGAGGAAAAGATGACCTCGAGGGTAATTATGAAGGTGAAAATGAAGAGGAAAAGATAACAACAATGATAGGGAAGAACATAGAACAAAAGATGTAGCGTGTTTACTTGGATGAAAAATAAAAGTCCCCACGGGATGAGTTGTTGGTTAGTGCATGAGGTATTGTCACAATGAGGTCTAAAGGTCAAATCCTGGCTAGTAGGCAGATTCCTGTTCCCCTTATGCACTAGTCATTGTTCGGGCTGGCTAGACTAGCCCCCGTGATTTACCTCCTCCGTGTTGGTTTTGGGATGAGCTGGCGGGAGCGCTGGGAGCGAGCGTTTCGCCTTTTGCGGATGAAAAATAAAAGAAGAGTATAATTCTTGCTATTTATGGTTTATTTTGAATAGAGGAGGGAAAACAATCACTCGTGAAAAAGACTCACCGAAAGTATTCAAAAACTTCTTTTTTTTTTATCAAATATCCTCTTGTAATTTCACCATCAACTATTAATAATACTTATTCAAAGGAATTATGCCAAGATAAATATGTGATTATTTTAATGAAGTTAAAAACTCACTATTGATTAGTGTATAAAATGTTGAATTTGAATTCCATACTTGTCATTATAATCCTGTCAGTTAAATCCATAAAGAAAACCTAAATCAAATGAAACTTCAAGTTTTTGCAAACACTAAAATGGAAACTGAATTTATCAAAATTTTGAGTTTTTTACATGCTCATTCATATCCAAGAACACCCCAAAATAGCTCTAAACATGCCGAAAAATGACACATTATCGAGGGATACAAGAGAAGCAGAGTTTGAAGGGTATGAATGTTAATATTAGTTCTAAGAGTCAATTATAAAATAATTGACAAAAAAATAATTTATATCATATTTTATTAATATAAAAAAATTATAATTATTATATTTACTTCATATTAGTGTCAAATGAATAACTATAATAATGCCCTAAAATAATAGGTTCTAGTCTATAGCATATCAATTGGTTGAATTGATAGTGAAAGACTGTAGATATATATAGAACATTATTTTTAATTATTCCTAATTGAACATTAGTATGCAAGGATATTATTAATACGTCGAGACTAGCATGCAGATCAACTGATAAATTAATTTCACAAGTCATGGGTATCAAGTTGACACATAAATATATATTAGAGAATATGTACTGAATTAACCCGCCATGAGAATATTTCATGAATCGTTATATGAGTGTCATAAGCATTCTCATAGTGACTATTAATATGAATAGTTCTTAGACCTGAAATCACTACGGTTCCCTACATGAAAAGTTATGTACTTTGATATCGACAAACGTTACCTGTAATAGGGTGGACTATAAAATCGATTACTGGGTATATAATAAATTATACGGAAGGATGTGAGTGATGTAGATAAGATTTATCCCTTCCATATGACGAAAGTGATATTTATGGACCACTTGATTAAGTAGGACACAAGAAAATATGACCATGCTCAAATAAATCAATATGAGATATTGAGCTCATTTGATTGAGTGTGTCTACTTAGAGATCAAGAAACATAAAGATTCATAAGAGGATGACACAGTCAATGCCTCATGGATCAATCTAGATATCGAGGATAGAAGAATTGAGTCATATGAGATAATAGACACGGAAAGGTTAAGTCGAATATCGACATTCTTGTTACTTGGATAGTAATGATGCATTGCTAGATGTCACTCATTGCTTATGTATCTAAAATGATTTTTGAGACAATGTCAACGTTACAAGAACCTATTGGGTCACACACATAGATAACATATTAATTTGGAGATGAGTTTATTTTAGTTTTATTAAAATACAATAGACCTTAAGTTGAGTGGGTTAATTCAACTGAGTTCGAATTAGATTGTATGATTGGGTTAGACTCATTGGATCATTAAGTTAGACTTATTGGATCATTGAACTAATTCGAATTAGATTCATTGGATTAGACTCAATCAACTAAGAAGGATTAATGTTTATTAATAGAAATTAATAAAGCATTAATGAAAAAAAGACTAAGAGACAAAGACCTTTAATATTTATTGGATGAATATAAAAGATTTGAAAATGAAATTTTCATTAAGAATTTTCGAAATTATTCTTATTCTTGTCTTCTTCTCCACTACTTGGCCGAAACAACCTAGAGGAGTTGCTAATACAACCAAAGATTGTTCTTATCCGAAAGCTTCATTCGTACGACGAACGAAGAACGTGTTCGTGTGAATACCGAAGAAGCGCGGTCATTCTGATCGTGTTGAGATCCGTCAACGCAAGAATTACTACCGGGAGAACATTGTTCATGCAACAAAAATATAATTTCTAAACATCGTAGTATATCATATTCACTTGAATCTCTGGAGAGATCGAAATTTTTTCGTTATGTATGTGTATAATTTTACATATAAATCCCTACAATAAAAACTTCAGCTTCCACTGAAAGTAAACATAGAAAAGGTATCCATACAAATATCACAGCTCAAACCTCAAATGTCGACTTAAGCAGAGATTGCTGTGGTAGATGATCTTTGATATAGAACTGTTGTTTACTGAGAGATGATTCAGGTTCGACGCACAGGATTTGGCATAAGGTCATATTCTTGTTCTCGGAGAGGATTATTCACACAACATACGCAAAGTTGACACATGTAGGACTGAGATATACAATCCCGTAGTGCATCTTCAGCCGAAAGAAGCACATAATCAGATACACTGAATTGTATTTTGTAATTTAATATCAAATGCTAGCAACTAACCTATTAGCTGATGATCTTATAAGAAGTGAATGATATGAATTGGCACACTTCGACGACAATTGAAAGGAGAGAATTTACTCCTTCCTCTGTATCAAGAAAGCAAAGCCTGAGCTCTGTCGGATCAATGATGGAGGATCGACATCAGTTATCTCTATCCCTGTCATTGACTTACATAGTTCGTCAACCGTGAAGGGGATCCTGCATTAAGAATGTCATCTAGTTCTTTGAATTGTGCTATGCACGCATACGGAAAGAATGGGAACAACCGCGGCTTCAATTTGCTAGGAAAAGAATTACCTAGAGTCATCATCCAACAAGAAGGTATTGCTGAAACTTTTTGAGTCCTCATTCATGATAGCTCTCATACTTGCAATAGCCTGTAAAACAAGAGAAGCCTTTGGATTCATGCTCTTCGATAAGATTCGCAATGTTTAGTTTACCATGCATATATTGATGTAAAATCAGATGTTAGAGATAATAAAGAAGAAAGCCTTGGAGAAAAACACTTTAAGTAGAACCCAACAGACCTCTGAAGAAACACTGTGAGTGCCATATTTGTCATCCCAATACATTGTGCTGATTCTGTGTAGCTGCTGTATGCTGAGAGCCTGAAAATCCAACAAGAGAATAGTTGATATGCAAGTAAATTTAAATGAATGAAACTGGATGCTATGGGCCAGGGATACTCCTAACTGGACATAGATCTTGAGTTAACTCCTCCAGTGTCTTTTTTGGCTTCTGATGTAAAATCTGTTTCAGATTTTTGTAAGATGGTCTCGCCGAAAAAATGGTAAGTGCAGCATTGAGTAGACATGTTTGATGTGCTATTAAATAAACCAACACACACACGCTTGAAAAAAAAAGGATATACCAGGAATCCAACAGTTTGCCTGACATGCTTCAACTCATCCCAGGCTGAGCCTGCATACTGCAAGTAAATGAATATTTAGCTCGAGTCGTCTGGAAGATTGCCTTGGTGTAAGAAGTGGCCACCTTTTCAGTTGCCTCATAGCACCATTGTTCTAGTTCAGCCAATCCAGCTTTGACATATTCCCCATTGCTAAAGGAACAGCATTCACGCCGCAGAAGAAGGCTAGAAATAAGTAAAAAAAAATCTGTGACTTTTTACAGACATGTCAGAAGAATTAGGACAGAGGCAACAAATTCATAAGGCAATTTAGTATGTACCTATTAAATAGTTGAACATTAATAAATGAAAATATCTGCATGAAGACCTTTCGGACAAGGAAGGGAGGGACCTAAAAAGAGGCAAACTTAGGGTATGGAACTTGGATTTATGATAAAAGAGACTTCTACATGTCAAACAATAATGCCATATATACGTAAGTCTCTTTCAGCGTTTGCAGGCAGTTAGTTAAGCTTTTAACGATGCCCTGCCAGTGTGAAATCAAAACTTTCAGGGCCATGGCATTTGCTTGAGAACGAGTTACTTTGACTAAGCTTGAACGGGATGTTCTTGGAGCCTGCACATACAAAATATATTTCATTATTTTAATATTTCAAACAATTGTAGGTCCTATACAAATGTGCTCACGTGAAATATAAAGTACTTAATGTTTAACAATACCTGGATACACAAACGGAGAATTGGCCCTATCTCTTTCTTTAAATTGTCTCTTATCATTCCATAAATTTTCTCAACAAATGCAATAAGTTGTTGCTTGAAAAGCAAAGCTGGATATTTAACTTCAACTATTTGGAAGTCACTTGATGAACCAACCACACGGTCATTGAAAACAGGAAGCACAGCACTCCTAGGCGAATTCCCAATCCCCTTGAAACAGTGGAGAATGGAAATGGATAAGCTATATAGAGAGTAAAGTAAGATAAAAAAAATTATGGTGACATCACTTCAGAAACACAAAGGATCATAGTTTACTTGAGACACTCTCCCAAATAAAGAAGCTGAAGTTCTTCGTCTTTGTGGAGTCATTGGGGTGTAACCATCTGCTCCACTTGCTTTCATTGTTTGTCGGAAGAGCAGCAGTAATGTAGACGTGTTGGATAACCAATAGGACAATACATCAGCGTTATCCTGAGTCTTCAGTGAAATTTAGTTAATAAGTAACAAGTAAAAAATGGTAAGCAATATGTACCGCTTAGTATGACTAATAGAAGTGTCAATTGGATTGTACCCAAGGAGGTTCATGGGTCCACATCAAGCTCAAGTCACCATCTCAGGTGCTAGGGCATGTTTAGAGCTATCTCAGAGACAAACATGACCCATTAACTTCACTATGGACTACAAGTGAAAACAAATAATGGTCAACTATTCTTCCTATGAAGTTCAACCAGGTGAGTTACCTGTATACTTTTTAGAGAAAGGACATTTCTCTTTCATTGCCCCTAGTTCACTTTCATAGTTACAAAAAAAAAAATTGATCCATCGGTTTTTGTTAGTCTTATGCCAAGTGATTCACTAACCTAGGGGATTCACACGAGAGATCCTGATAATAAAATATATCATTTAAATCAATTATATTTATATTTAGTTACACTAAAAAAACAAAATTGATTCACCTATTAATTTGAAAAATTAACTCAAGAATACTCTCGCCTTAATTATAATATCATAATACGAATGTTGTTTGTATATAAGTTAATTTGTACAATATCAATCATCCGTTGCATAACTTCAAGTCTCCATCTATCTCACACAATGCCTGATGCCTGCCAATACAAATTAGTCATGCATTCCATCTCGATACACTATCTATTATGATGTGGTAATAGATGTTTCTTAAAGCTATGCTGTGCTTAAACTGTGACTAAGTAGGCAAAAGGGACTCATTAGGAAAGAGCAACAGAGATGAGCAACGCAAAGGTCTTATGTGTTGCATCAAATGGCTCGGTTAGATAGGGGGTAAATAAACAATGCACCTAAATTTGACAAAATTCCTCACACAAATACAACAAGACAATTAGTAGTATGGGTTCATGTGTATGATCTAGTGTATTTAATAAGTGGTGGAAATAAAAATAATTAAAACAACACACATACTAACAATATATTTTAAATGGTTTGGAGATTTAGGTCCTACTCCACGGCCTACCACACATTTGGTGCATGGTGGAAATAAAAAAGAATTAAAACATCAAACATTCTAGCAATATCTTTTATGTGGTTTAGAGATCAGACTCATACTCTATGGACTATGACACATTTGATACGTCACCCTCACAAATTCCACTATCACCGCCACATCACAAGAAAGAATGAGGTAAGCCTATACAAATCGAGATATGCAACCTCAAGCATTACACCTTGACCCACCCTCCCACCCAGCCAATGGGATCTCCACAAGCTTTAGTAAGTTGGACTTACACAAGATTTTCAATCAAAACACAATTAATCTCACGCTCACCTCTTTCTAAAGATAAAAATAAAAAACTAGGGAAGAGTAAATTATCAAGAGCTAAACATTTTGAGCCTTCAAGCATGACCCTAGCTAGCTCTTGGATCCTTTTGAATGATCTTGATGAGCACGATAGAAAATGATCCACAAAAATGAATTCTTTAGCGCCCAAAAGCTCTTCAAGAACTTGTAAATGAAGACTCCAAATAGACACACGTTGGACAGTTAACTACCAGAACAGTAATCGACAAGCCAGTCGATTGCTAAAAGGGCAATTAATTAGTGGGTAGATTATCAAGAGGTCAATCGACTTCTATGTGAACAAAATGCTTCTATTCTCGATCCAGTTGACCGGTTGGGAAGTTTCCCTTACTTTTCTTACACCCTCGAGAGTTAGTTGTAAAATTCAGAATTGAGGCAATCGACAAATACAACTTTGGGAACAACCAAAGTTAAAGGTTTTAAAAACCAAGCTCTAGGTAGTTCACCCACTAACTATCACTTTATACAATTTACATGTCAAAAATAACCCCAAGATTGCATAGCGTGCAATCACTACAAGGTTAACATTCTTTGGGTCTTCAACACCTCCTCAATCTAGGATCCTTAACCTTGAGTCTTTTGAGAAACACCTTGATCCAAACCTCTAACTCTTAAGTCCATTAAGCTCCTCCAGAGCTCCACTTGATTCACACCTACAACCCTCGAGTCCAACAAGCATCTCCTAAACTCTAAGTCCACTAAGCTCTTTCCAAGCTCCCTTTGATCTAGGTCTTTAGCCCTCGAGTCCATCAAACTCCATTAGATCATGATTCTAGCCCTTGAGTCTAAAATCTCGCCAAGATTGTCATGTGAAATCTCCAAATTGAATTGGCATGGCTATCCTACACACTTGACGTAGCAATATCAAAAAAACACATACCTAAGCTATATTGCTAACACTTGATTTAGCTACACACATTGTTTATTTGCCATCTTATGTGCTATATTTTGAAGTGATTATTATTACTTGCAGGCTACAAATACAAATTTCAATCAGTTTAAGTTGTGGTTGCATTTGTAGCTTTTAAGGCCAAGCTGCAAATAGGTTTGCAGTCTACAAGCCACTTGCAAGCAAAACACCTGCAAATAGGCAATATTCTGCAAATTCTATGTGCAACTATATATTTACATGCAATCAAATAGCCCCAAGTTAAAAATGTAACATGCAGCACATGCAACAAACAAGATTTTACCTCAATAACCCAGCCAATTGCTTGGATAATACGGTCAAAAATATTTGTTGTTTCAACTTCAAAATATCTCCAGTGAAGGAGGCATTTGTGTGCGATACAAGCAGCTACAGGTCGACCTTTAGAGAATCCTAAATCTTGACAAATACATTCAATAAGCAAGTCCTGGTATCCCTGAGGGAAGATAAACGGGAACTGTTATTTCCTGATGAAGGAAAAGGATAATAATATTATTTAAATATAAAATTGTTAAGACTATAAACTATGAATTATTAGACAGGCAATTCATTGAAAACCTTACTTGCTGTTTCTCATTCAGTGTCTTCTGTTGTAAATCCTCTGTCTCAGGGTCCTGGGGTTGACAAACTCAAACCCTTTAGTTTCTCTAGTGTGCACCAAACAAAACCAGCTATTGTCAATTCCTTGATTTCTATACTATAATTGTAAAATTATATTTGGAAACAACAGAAATTTAGCTGCAATAGAGGCTTTTTTAGCTTGTTCAAAAAATTCTTTAAGAACAAAGAAATAATAAAGTTGTGGAATAATTGGAGCCGGCATGCTAGATTAAGTAAAAATGTTGGGTTTCCAATGAGCCACTGCTACGTCTATGTCTTTATGAATTGATGATCTTTTAAGTTTTAACAATCTCTTTGAAGGGATCGTTAGTCCAAGATACAAAACAACAAAGCTTTATTTTAGAGAAACACTATCATTATGGGAATGTACACACGATAGAAAAATTACATCAATCCATTGAGGTATGGTTGCTAATATTTGACAAAAAAAATACTAATTTTCATATGATCGATCCTTCTAATTCAGTTCATCTAATGCCCTTTTCTAAAGCTAGAGGAAGTGCATCTAAGATACATCAAATAGTGGGTATGAGAGGACAAAAGTGGGATCCTCGAGCAAATGATTGATTTTCCCATTTCAATGTAGCTTATGCAAAGGACTTTCTTTGACACAATATACAATTTCCTGCTATGGAACTCACAAAGGAGAGAACAACGTCAATTTTTTACAGATAAATGATACACACTGATTAATGCATTAATGTCCTCAATATCAAACAAGATGAGACAGAACTAGTCGTGGTATGTAGATGTGGTGCATGGATGTGGTATGTAAATAAGGGTGAGTCTATTGGGTTGAGTATTTTATTTTCTATCTACTTTTCACACACACAAAAAAACTCCCTATTGTGAAAGCTTAAACTTTTTTAACACCTGTTAGGAATAAACTCGTTTACCAGCACTGTTCTCTGGTGTTCTTGTAGCAAAATGTTAAACAAATGGGCAGCAAGAACCTGGGAGATGCATTCCCATACCTATTCTGATAAAGATACATACCAGGACAATGGTTACTTCTGAATGTGTAGTTGATAATTGGCTAGTTGGTGAAATTGCAACTGCTTGTTGACGAAGAACTTGGTTCTCTGATTCCACATTTGATACTTTCTCTTCAAGTCTATTTTGATTGGTAATTATAAGTTACTGCCTCTCATAGTGAAATAACAAGAAGACTTGAGTGGTAGAAATAACTAATAACTTATAATATCAACATCATAATCATCATTAAGCTGTATTTGTCTCAATTATTTAGGGTTGGTACAAGAATGTAAAAGTTTGAGATCACCACAAGAATATAAAAGGCATGAATCTTATCTTTTTTTAAGTTTCATGTTCGTAGATTTAGATAAATACTGATACTGGCTGTATAGGCTCAATGGAGTTCTCAATCTTCAACATCTGGGTTTAGGATCGGTGTTGATGTTTTCTAATAACTAATAACTTATGTTACTCTTCATATTTTAGATTCACCTAGAGTTATAGAACCTAAGTTTTTCTATATGTCTGTTGTCACTTATCTCTCTAAGTTAACAAACACATAGATAGACATAGCACCTCCGAATAGTTTCTTGAAGTTGATCAACTTTCATCTCAAAATCCTGAACTTTCTTAACAAGTTGATTATATCTTGCTTGTATTTCGCTCTTTTCTTTATTGGCTGCATCAGTTAACTGCTTTTCTGCTACCAAGGAAACCTGTCATGATAGCAAAGAGAGGAGAAGAAATAAGGTTATAGAATATTTCGGATTGTTGGATTAAGTAACCAATTTAACAAGTATACAACAAAACAAACATTTCTGCTATGTTTATCCTGAGCTTATGACTTGAAATGCTTAACCCAACCAAGAAAACGTTCAACTACTAGTCAACATGTACAGACAATTATTAGTAGTTGGTAAGTTGCAAATAATGTCACTCTCCTAGATATAGAATGGTATAGAAAATATACCCACAACAATATCAGTAAAAAGTGATCAAAATAAAGTTGGAAATAGGCAATCCTACCTTCAAAAGCTCAATTTCGGATGTCAATGAATCAAAATTTTGTCTGTCATCAACAAAGACATGTGTTTCCTTGATAACTGGAGGCACTTCTTCAATAGCTTTTTGTGCAGCCTTGCATTCCTTGATGACCATCAACTTTGCTTCTTCTACTTGTATTTGCATCACATGTAGCGTATCTTTAAGTGTAACAATTTCTGCATTTTTTCTCTCTTCAAGTTCAACCTTGCAAAATGCAGTAAACATATATCATATATATATAACCAAAAAACACACAACAATGTAATTCATCCAAAGCATACCAAAATTATCAAGTCCATGTTCAAATTATTATGTCCATACCATATTTGACAATGTATGTATTAGCATCATCTTTTCACAAAAAAAACATTCAAATAATGATTGATGGAACTATGGAAGTAGAAGTTACCCTCACTCGTTTCTCCAATTGCAAACGCCAACTTAACTCCTCCACCTGCTTCTCAAGTTTGTTCTTTGCCTCTTTCAAAGCCCCTGTTTCTCTTGCAGCCTGTACAAATTCAAAAATGACTAACCTGCAAAAAGACTCAGAGATGGAGAAAATTGAAACAAACCATTTTCAAAGTTCTGATCACCCTCATGGCAAGCCTTTTCCGCCAAACACATTGAAAAGTAAGTGCCGCCTTCTGCAAATTCCTGTAATATGAGTGTCCACTGTAACAACGCCACTGAGCCTACAAAGAACAAAATTATTCAAAATAAGATCTCTAGATGCGTGAAACATTGCTTACACAACAATCATGTGTTAGCTGAGTACAGATGTAGTTATTACAACAAACTAAAATACAATAATGCCCTCTAGTTAAATAAACTGCTTTCCGTATTGGAATATAACTTACCTGTATACAAATTGCAGCTTTAGTAATTTTGCGGAATGTAAATGCATTACGAGCAATCATTGTTCTTATGCCTGCCTGCAATGTAACCGCTGAAGATTGGAGTCTGCCATAGGATTTTCTTGCAAAGTAACAGTGTAATTGCTTTTGAATTTTTACTGCTGCTGCCACTCTTCTCATATGCTCAAACAACTTAGCAGCCAACCTTCCTGCTCCAGTAAAAGAGAACATTCACCAATAACATGAAAAGTAGTAACTGCAAATATCTGCATAGACCAAGCCAAGGATTCAAACAGAAAAATTTCCAAAAACTAGAAAATATACAACCTAAGGCTAATATATCATTAATATTCCAGTAGTAGCTTAATTGATGGTATGAATTGGCTTAAACCCTTATTCCTTAGCATTGCAAAAAAAAAATTATAGAATGTTGATCGCCATGGACGAGACTTATCATTCTATTGGCGGACTGGGTGAAGGGAGGGAGCTGACCTGCAAACATAGGAGTTGCCTGCACTCGTCAAAGGGCCCCGCTTGCTCCCCCCATGAAGTGGCAGCAACAGTTGCCTTCACCAAGGGGGTGTCATCCCAACCCTCCATGCAAGCAAAGGAAATCGCGACCCCAATCTCAATATCTAACATCCTGCCTGTCCAATTGACAGCCTCCCTACTTCCTTTTCCATCTTGATTTACATCTTCACTGCCTTTCCATCCAATTCAAAGGCATTGGTCCGCTGTCATCATTCTTCGCCACTCACTCGCCTACTTTGCCGTGCGGCGGGGCGGGGCGGGGGGGGGGGGGGGGGGGAAACCAAGTGGG
>JBBUKS010505506.1:43058-57374 GCA_038050645.1 Hedychium gardnerianum | reverse complement strand
TTCCATTTCTATTTTGTGCTATTATATAAATTTTGTAAATAACAACTAATTAAGATTATGCATTTCAAATAGAATAAGAAAATCAAACCAAATTTAAGATTTAATCTTTGATTTGGTCTCGTTTAATTTATTTTTCTTGATGCTATTTTTTTTTGAAAATTTTCATATAAATATTTTTAGACGGTTTAAAAATATTAGATTTTTCCATGTGTAAAGTAAAAAACCTATATATGACAAAAAAAAAATTATGATACAAATTAGAATAATTCAATTTAATTTAATTTATTCTATTAATTTGATTTCGGAGATTAAATTACGCAAAATTTTACTTTATTTTTTTACTTTTTCAACATTGAGGTTTTTTTTTCAATATATTAAAACAACTTAGTTGAATATGATCATACATACTGCTAGTGTCATTTTTAGTGAGCACGACTATGGAATCGGGGAAATAATTTTCAAATAAAAATTATTTTTTCCCTTTATTGTAAATTGTAGTCGATGCGCCCCAAATCTCCTTGATGCCGTATTGAAATGCATAGATAACAATGTCAGATACCGTAGGAAATGTGTGGCAAAAATTAAGGCCATAAACAAGTTAAGTCGAGTCAAATTTTGAGATGTTTAGTTTGTTTGATAATATAATCGAGTTAAGTCGAGCCGAACTTAAAATGAACCAAACTTTTGAAATGATTGTTCAAGTTTGGCTTGGTTTATTTTTTATAAGCTTGAGCTTGTTTAAAGCTTGGCTTGAGCTTGGTTCGTTTAAATATTATCGAGCTCTCACTTCAAGTTTGGCTTGAGTTTGATTTGTTTAGATATTATCGAGCTCCAAATTCAAGCTTATTTGATTGTTTGAAATTTGTGTTTGTTTAATTGGTTATTGAGCTTGATAATTCAAATTTATTTATTTGTTTATTTTATTTTATTTATTTAGCATGTGAATAATTTTTTTATTAATAAATATGATTGTTCACGAACGTTATTCACAAACGTTGTTTACGAATATTATTTACAAATATTATTCACGAACGTTGTTCATGAATATTAACGAGCTGAATACATATGTGTTCAAGTTTATTTATTTAGTTTAACGAGTTGTTCAAATTTATTTATTTAATTGATCTTGTATATATTGAACGAACATAAATAAGCTCTTATCAAATTAAATATCAAATTTATTCACGAATATTTGATTCATTTACGATCCTAATAAAGATCCTTAAATTAGTCTTTCAAGAAAAGCTTGGGAGAGAAAATAAAATGGAGAAAAAAAAAACTAGAGAGAATGAGATATCTTCCTTTACTCATCCTTTTTATATGATCAACATAAAAAGCTTTAACTCCGACTATGATGTAACGGTAAAGTGTTTCTATAATTAAAGAATAAGATTGAGCACCCAATACGTGTCACACCCTGTTGTATCAGTACAAATTACAAAAGAGTTTGTTTTGATTGAGATTAAGCAATTGATTTAAAATCGAATAAACTGATTTAATCAATATTGAATAAATCATTTTTTTAAAAAAACTAATCAAATCAAGTAAATTTTTCAATAAAAACTAAATAAATTAAATTAATAAAATATTGATTGATTTAGTTTTCGATTAAATTAATTGAATTAATTAAATTTTTTAATAATTATATATTTTTATTTGATTTTAATTTTATATTCGATTAATTCAAAATTAGGGACTCAAGGTTTCGATCTAGAAATTTAAGATTTGATTTATTCCGTTTAACTGAATTAAAAATTTTAAAATTGAAATTAAATTAATTAATATTTTTAAAAAATAAAATAAAATTTTAAAATAATCGAATTGAATTTTTAAATTTGATTGATTCAATTAATTAATTTAATTTAATTTAATTTTTGTTCACCCTCGGGTCTTCTGACAAAATTATAAGATGTTACTGCATGCGTTTTTAACATGTTTAATATAAACTAAGATCCACAATATCTCAATATTTTCCAACTAAAAAAAAACAGATACTATTCCATTGGACTGCTGTTGCGGTGATTTGGCTAAGAGTGGCGACGGCGAGTCGGAGGACTGTCGTCAGTTGGTGGCGGTTTCTTTCCCCACGTTGCGTCATTTTTGTTTTTTGACGGAGAGGAACAGAAACTCTATTTTTTTTTTTTTTTTGATGATTTGGAAAGGAAAAAACAAGAGCCACATTTTTTTTATGCGCCAGTTGTCAATTTCATTAATCTTGAATTTTGACATTTTTTTTCCAAAATTATTAAATAAAACAATGAAATAATTACTCTTAATATGGTCCATTAATAACAATCCATTAAAATTTAATCATTTAGGTAAAATATTTTGTTTTAAAGAAAATTATTATATTATTTTATAATAATATTAAATTCTAATTGGATTGTATGGATTTTAAATAATATCTATTATTTAAATTTGAATTATATGTCATCAAAGTGACCTCTTTTATTTGAATTTAATTTTATTTAAAATATTAAGATATTATTGAGGTATTAAATAAAGTGTAACATGTATATATTTATATGAGTATTTATCGGCCCAAAGGAATATTTATACTTAACAAAATTTATATATTTATTTGTGATAATAAATACGTAATAATTATAAAGTTTTATTTATTATTTTTCATGAATATAATAAATCGATCTAAAGATAGATTTATTATTTATCATATATTATTGTTAGTGTTTGATTATTATAATAAGAATATTAATTGCAAATAATATTATTGTCCAAAGACTTGATATTGTTATTACACTAGGTATTTTTAGATGAGATTTATCATTTATTTCAATTTATTCAAAATGAGCATGTTATTTATGTTATTATTCTTGTGTTCTCTTTTTCAGCAAATGTTGCTATTATTTCTGCTAACTTAAGTTCAATGTCGATCCTTAATGGGAGAAATTTTAAGGATTGGAAAGAGAACATTCTTATTGTTCTAGGATGCATGGATTTAGATCTTGCGATTCGGACAAAGCAACCTACTTCTCCTACAAATTTTAGTTCCTTTGAACAAAGGGCTAAATATGAGAAGTGAGATCGCTCTAATCGCACAAGTCTTATGATCATCAAGCGCGACATACCTGAGGCTTTTAGGGGTGCAATGTCACCCAAGCTAAGGAATATCTCGATGAGATTGAGAAACGCTTTACCAAAAGCAATAAGGCAGAAACAAGCATAATTCTGAAGAGTTTAATTTCCATAAAGTATAAAGGCAAGGAAAATGTTCGGGAATATATCATGGAGTTTTCCCACCTTGCATCAAAGTTGAAGGCCCTTAACTTTTAATTGTCGAACGACATGCTTGTGCATTTAGTGTTTATTTCTCTTCCAACCCAGTTTAGTCAGTTCAAGATAAATTATCACTATTAAAGGGAGAAATGAACTCTTAATGACCTCATTTCATACTGTGTTCATGAGGAAAAGAGGTAGACGCAAGACAAGGCCCAAATTACTCATTTGGCAAGCACCCTTAAAGATAAGGGCAAGAAAAGAAAGAATGAGGCTACTAAAGGTCCATATGTGAAGAAACAAAAGTGTGATAATGACAAGAAGATTGTTTCTTCTATAACAAGTTTGATCATGTCAAGAAAGAATGTCCCAAGTATCATACATGGCGTGTGAAAAAGGATACTTTTTTAAATTTGGTATGTTCTAAAGTAAATTTAGCTTTAGTACCTAGAAACATTTGGTGGTTAGACTCTGGTGCTACTATTAACATAAGTGGTGGCAAAAGGCGAAGTGCTCGCCCCCAGCACCCCTGTCAGACCATCCCCAGACCAACACGAAGGAGGTAAATATCGGATGACTACTAGACCGAACAGTGACCGGTGCATAGGGGAGGACAGAAACTTGACTACTAACCATGAATTGACCCTCAGACCTCATAGTGATAACACCTCATGCACTAGCCAACTATCTATCCCAAACAGACGCTACTGCTAACATAAGTATTTCAATGCAGGGTTGTCTGAGCTACTAAAAGCCAAGTGATGTTGAAAGATGCATTTATGTAAGTGATGGCAAGTCAGTCAAAGTGGAAGTAATGGGGCATTTTAGATTGTTGTTAAGTACTGGTTATTATTTAGAGTTGATAGATACATTTGTTGTACCGTCGTTTAGACAGAATTTGATTTTTGTTTCTAATTTAGACAAATTAGGTTATTGTTGTTCATTTGGAAATAATCAGTTCAGTTTATCTATTAATTCTAATATTGTTGGAACCGGTTCACTTATAATTTATGACAATCTATATATGTTTGATATAAATACTTCTTATATTAAAATCATAAATATGGAATCACGTGATACTAAGTGTAAATTTAATAATGAAAACTTAAGTGCATTATGACACAAAAGTTTAAGACATATCTCTAGAAATAGAGTTGAACAACTTGTGTCGGATGAAATTTTAAACTTCATTGATTTTACAGACCTAAACATTTGTGTTGAATGCATTAAGGGCACACAGACTAAAAGAAAGAAAGAGAGTGTATATAGAGCTACAGAAGTATTGGAATTGATTCATACAAATATTTGTGGACTATTTCCAACACCTTCTTGAAATGATCAACGATATTTTTTATCATTCATTGATGATTATTCTAGATATGCATACCTGTTTCTTATTTATGAGAATGCTCATACATTGGATGTTTTCAAATCATTTAAGATTGAAGTCGAGAATTAACTCGACAAAAGAATTAAGAAAGTCAGATTTGATCATGGTGGCAAATACTACGGTAGATATGACGGTTTAGGTGAGCAACGTTCAGGATCTTTTGCTCAATACCTAGAGGAGTGTGGAATCGTCCTATAGTACGCCATGTCAGGCTCACCAAGCATGAATGGTGTAGTTGAATGATGAAATCCGACTCTTAAGGATATGGTAACGAGTATGGTTAGCCATTCAACTTTACCAGTCACTCTAAGAAGAAACATTAAAGACTACAACTTACATTCTAAATCGAGTGCCCACTAAAGCAGCTATCAAAACACCTTTTGAGTTTTGGACAAGGCGAAAGGCAAGTCTAAAACATTTTCACATTTGAGAATGTCCGACTGAGGCTAGATCGTATCGGCCACATGAAAAGAAATTGGACTCCAAAATAGTAAGTAGCTACTTTATTGGATATTCTGAGCTATCATGGAGCTATAAGTTTTATGATCCTAAGTTAAAAATAATTCTTGAGATGGGAATTGCAATGTTCTTTGCGGATATTGAGTTTGAGGGGAAGAATAAAATAACAGACATTGTGTTTGAGGAGGAATATATTTCCACTACTCTTCAAGAGGAAATGGTTCATATTCTTATGATTGCGTCTGATAATGATCAAGATTTTATTCCTGTTAGTGATCAGGATGCAATACAAGAACAATAAAACATTGTCAATCAACTCCTAGAAGAACAAACTCAACAACCTCAAGAACCTATGTAGAACAAGTGTCTTTATGAAGGTCCACTAGGAAAAGAGAAGTGTTATTCCGGATGATTACATAGTACTACTCCAAGAACATGAGGAAAACAATGTTTGACGGAGGATGATCCAATCAACTTTCGTCAGGCCATGCAAGATTCTAATTCTTAAAAGTGGATTGAGGCAATGAATAAGGAGTATAAGTCAATGTAAGACAATAAAGTTTGGGAACTTGTCATATTACCAGAAGATGTGAAACTCATTAGTTGTAAGTGAATTTTTAAAATCAAATGAAATTCAAATGGTAATGTGGAAAGGTGTAAAGCACATCTTGTAGGTAAAGGCTATACTCAAAAATATGGGATTGACTTTAAGGAGATGTTTTCTCTAATTTCAATGAAGGACTCTTTTAGGATGATCATAACACTTGTCGCACACTTCGATATGGAACTTCATCTTATGGATGTCAAGACAACTTTTATTAATGGAGACATTGAGGAAACAATCTATAAGGTGCAATCCGAATACTTTATATCAAAGGATCCAAAGAGTATGGTTTGCAAACTTAAGAAGTCCATCTATGGATTAGAGTAAGCTTCTCGTCAATGATACCATAAATTTCATCAAATAATCATCTCATTTGATTTTGAGGTGAATGTGGTAGATAATTGTGTGTATCATAAGTTTAGTGGGAACAAGCATATCTTCCTGGTTCTATATGTTGACAATATTTTGCTTGCCATAAATAATATAGGTATGTTAAACGATATTAAGAGATTTCTATCTAGATATTTTGAAATAAAAGATCTTGGTAACGCATCTTTTATACTAGGAATCCAAACACACCGAGATCATTCTCAATGTATTCTTGGATTATCGCAAAGGAACTATATTGATAAGGTGCTTAAAAGATTTGACATGCAAGATTGCAAATCAGGTAACACCTGAGTCGTTAAAAGAGACAAGTTTAGTCTTAAACAGTGCCCTAAAGGAAGCCTCGAGACTCAAGCAATGCAAAAGATTTCATATACTTCGGTACTAGGCAGTCTTATGTATACTCAACTTTGTATGTGTCCGACTATTGCGTACATTGTTGGAGAGTTGAGCAGATATTTGAGCAACCCAGGAATGGATTATTGGAAAGCAGCAAATAGGGTAATAACATATTTAAAGAGAATTAGTGATTACATGCTCACATATAAGAGGTCGGATACTCTTGAGATCATGAGATATTCTGACTCTGATTTCACAGGATGTCAAGATAACATAAGATCCACTTTAGGCTATGTTTTTCTGTTGGTCGGCGAAGCTATCTCTTGAAGAAGTGTCAAATAGACACTAACGAGTTCTTCCACCATGACAACAAAGTTTATAGTATGTTACGAGGCATCTAATCATGAAATATGGCTAAAAAATTTGTCACTGGGCTGCATGTTTTGGGAAGGGTTAAGAGACCATCGAAGTTATTTTGTGACAATAAATCAACTGTATTATATTCTAACAATAATAGGAGCTCGACAAAATCGAAGCACATTGATATCAAATTCCTTGTTGTGAAAGAAAGAGTACAAAGTGGACAAATTTCGATAGAACACATAGGCACAAACTCCATGATAGCAGATCCTTTTACGAAGGGTTTACCACCAAATGTCTTCTATGAGCATATCACTCATATGAGTGTTATTTAATTTGGTGAAGTCTAGATCTAGTGAGAGTTTATACTATATATGTTTTCTATATATATTTGGTTATATTATTGAAACTTATGTATTTAGAATTTTTTTAATCATATATAAAGTCAATGTTTACTTTATTATCCTTTGTATAACTTAAGTTAAAGTTTTTTGATCTCACATTGGTTAAGAAAGACCAGTTGAAAATTGACATAAATAGATCACCTTACATGTAATTTTCATAGCATACAATCATGATTGATCTATGTCATTTGATTGTATTGATGTATGTCATCATTGATGGTTTAGTTGTGATAGATACATCAAAGACTAGATTGATCCTATGTCTATATAATTAATAGACGAGATTGGTAAGGAAGCTATATGACTATGATGATAAAAGTTTTGAGCTCATTAAGATTAATATATTTATAAGGTTATATGTATGATCCAATGAGAGATTATTAGAATTTTGGAGTCATACTTATAATTATAAATATCTAATGTCATCAATTAAATAAGTCATAAATTAATGTAGTCAAATTTAGAATTAAAGAATCGACTTAAGCTTAATTGTCATAAATATAATAGTATGAATATCACATATGTAATTTATGATTTGTTGAGGGGTTGAATTAGAAATAAGCAAACTTAAATTTCTATAAATAAGGGTTATGGTCTTAGTTTATAGAGAGACGATCATGTTTTGTATTTCATCGATAAAACTCTCTGGATGCTAAGGAAATTTTCAAATTGAAGATTATTGTCCAAAATCGATGGTAAATAATGAGTTTTGGTATGTTTTCGTAATTTTGATTATTAAGTTTTATGATTTTTTGAGATAAAATTTATTTAAATATAGATGATGATATAGTAAGGGATAGAGTCCAATGGCGTAAAAGGATTCATATAACCGACCCTATATAGTGGGATAAGATTTGATTGTTGTTGTTGTATGATTTTATGAGAATTGAATATAATTTAAGATTTTATGTTGAGATTTTTTAAATCATTTTTTTTCTATTAGACCATGTTGGGCAGTGACTAAATGTACTACTTATATAGCGAACAAACAGAAATAGGGGAGGGAGGCATTGATAGTGTCATTGTCTGAAGTGGCTGTGCAAATATGGGAGGGAACCGAACAAATTTTAGCAACAAGATAAAGAATAGGTGCAAACCATATTTTAGTTTTAGAAAAGTTAAATAAACATAGAAACTACTGTGCAAACATAAGGCTCATGGATTATTATAATATTATTACAGAAGATGATGGAAAATACAACATAATTAAGTATCCTAAACATCCTCAATTGTGGCAAAAGGCGAAACGTTCGCCCCAGCGCCTCCGCCTGTCCGTCCCAGGACCAACACGGAATCCTAAACATCCTCAAGGACTTAGATGAGATGAGCTTAATCCAATCAAACGGATTGCTCACCTTGTACTTGTTGTCATACCCAAGGCCATGATAAGGTAGTCTGCGGCAAATTCAACATATTAGGCTATCCGTTCATTATTCATCTCAATAAGAGCAACAAGAAAGGCATCACCGACAAACTCGCTCTCCATATTAACTGCATCAGAAATAGTGAATTGTACTTTTTCCTCCTATAGCTTATTGAGGAGAAAATTATAGTCTCCAACAGATGATTATTATACTAAATTTAATTATTAAAAAATTTAGAAATTAATTTTTGATAACGTAATATTTATCAGATTTCTATCCCAAAAATTAATAATTATTTATAATTTATTTTCTTTCTAAATAATAAAGGATCATCACGAAGAAATCGTATACCCAGTAGAAAACTGTATAAGTGATAGGTAAGGTATAGATATCCATACTTTGGAGCCCATGGCGCATGCACCCGCCAAGTGCCTTCTCACGGTGACAAAAGCGAAGTGTTCTACGCTCTCGTCAATTCATCTCAAAATTAATAAATTATAAAAACTAATTTAATTAAAACAGAATAAATCAATTTTCTTCTTCTAAGTTTAAATGGATCGAACTTTTCAAAAAAAAAAGAAAAGTAAACAACCTGAACTAATAAAATATTTATCGGTTAATTCAACTTTTATGAAAATAATTGAACTTTTAAATAATTATAAATTTCTATCCAATTTTAATTTTCTATTCGATTAATTTAAAATTAAAGACTTAAGATTTCTAAATTTCTAAATTTGAGATTTGATTTATTTATTTAGTTTATTTGGTTTAATTAAATTATAAGTTTTAAAGTCAAAATTAAACTGAATTAATTAAAATAATAAATATTTTTTAAAATAAAATAAAATTTTAAAATAATTTTTAAATTCGATCCATTCAATTGATTAATTCTATTTAATAGAACTTTTATTCTCCTTAATTTTGACAAATGATTGTTGAAGCTTTTTTTAAATTATACACGCGTAATCAAAAAATATTAGACTTCTGTCTACTGCGAACACTTTTTGATTAAAAATGTTGAGCTTCTGTATGCTACGAATATTTTTTAATTTATCATGATGATTAATAAAAAAAAATTATAAAAATAAATTAATCATCTCAAAATTAATTAAATATACAACCCCCTCCCACTCCCTCCCTGTCAAAGGCTATGCCCCACAGCCCGAGGTAGGCTCGGGCCTGCAATTAGAAGTCAAGCCTATCATGAAAGGCTTGGAGAAGCTCATAAAGTTTGGTCACATGAGAAACTCGGAAGCCGAATCACCTAGAGCAATCGAGGTAGGGTGTCAAGCTGAGGAGGTGACTTGGGATGCCGAGTCGTAGAACTGACTTGCAATGTTAGGTCGTATTAGGGACTCAAACCACTAATTTAGATAGGATACTCGGGAAGTGAGTCCTCGGGCCATAAAGTACTCTGGAGATTTGGGAAGGTGTTCGGACGGTCAAGATTATGATTGTCATGGCAAGAGGGATTGAGATCCAGTTGAATGGAGAGGATGCTAACATTGATCTAGACCACTTAAACTCAGTCTATTGAGCTAAAGTGGATTATTGCCTAAGTCACAAGGGGTTAAAAAAAAACGCTCAGAATGAACTCCTTTAACTTCACAAGCACTGTAATACACTCCGATTTAGCCAATAAAAATTCTAATGATAATACGTAGCACAAAATAAAGTACCTATTTTTCCTCTGAGACACGTCAACGAACGAGCTATCGAACAGCTGGAGAAGGTATTGATGAAGTCGTCGTGAGCCGGAGAAAGGATGGAGGAGCCGAAGAAATGAGGGGTGGCCGGAGAGGCCTGCGGAACTAAAAGAGAGTCACTAGGTGTTGCTGAGCGGGTTGAGCCGCTCAAGGAACTTGCTAACAATAAAAGAGTCAGGGAAGAGTTAAAATAGAGGTCGGGGAGTATCTAAGTTCATTCATTCTAACACTCAAGTAAGTCTCCCAGGAGGGATGAGAATGAGAAAAAATACAGTAAAAATGGAGTATGTATGCACGCAGAGCATTCCATGTACCTTGGCCCATGAGAGGAAAAACTTTTATATGCATATTGTTGACAGGATGTCATATCCGAGATAAGGGACCTGTCACGTCACAAGTCATGTCATCTATATTTTGTGACAGAAGATCGTGGGAGGATCATGCTATATCACCCATCTTGCTTCACGTGTTCCGACAACCCACGTGTTGTCTTACATGATGCATACCACATACTAGCTAAATCATATAGCTTTAGAATATTAAATGAAAGAGAGTTGGCCTGACCGGAATGACTAGTGGGTCGATGTCAGTCAAGATGATTGGCGGGTCTCAGCAGTCTCAGTAGGACCGAGCGAAGCTGCTCCGGTGGATCTATCTTACTTTGATTTCCATCTCAGCAAGGCTCTTGACCTCCCTGGTACACGTGGAGGCTTATCATACTCTCCGTATCACAAGTCTCTCCCACAAGTCCAGTCGAAGGAGGTGTAAGCCCGACTGACTAGATTATGTGCATGAGGAAGTCTGACTAAGAAGCCCTTGGATTGGGATTGTCCATGTGTATTTGCTTGAATTTGATTGTCTTAATTTACCTCTTCCGTGTTGATCCTAGGACAAATTGGCGGGGGCACTGGGGGCGAGCGTTTCGCCTTCTGCCATCTTGAATTTGATTGCCTTTGATTTTGTCGATCTGTCACTTTGCTTTCATTTGATTTTCCTTTTGATTTTACCGATCTGTCAATTTACTTTCATTTGCTTTTCCCTTTGATTTTGTCGATCTACCAATATGCTTTCATTTGATTTTTCTTTTGATTTTCCCGATCGACATTTAATTGAGAGTGCTCTTTGATTTTGCCGATCGGCATTTAATTGATAGTTGTTTGGAGATATCGATCGAAAGGTCATTTGAATTTTGTCGATCGACATTGGGCAACTTGGAGTTTGCCAATTTGCTTGTAATTAGCCCCTTTATGTGGCTTGCTTGGAATGCCCACATGGAATATTTAGATTGGTTTGGCCATTTTTTTTGGATGAAATGGCTATGAATTTGCCGATTGACATTTGTTGTCGATTGAAATGGACGAAATAGACATGACTTGGTCGATTTTCATTTGAAGTTGTCGATTGAATTTGTTGAGTGAAGTCTGTTCGATTTTTCCAAGTCCATTTTTTTCAATTTGAATTTGATGGGAATAGGTCCCTTGGATCATATTGACATTGGAGCGTGTCGATCGGACTTTGTCAATTGTATTTGGCCAATTTGAGTCAATGTGGAGATAACTACTGGAAAGTCATTTAAGATATCGATCGAGAGGCTATTTAGAGATGTCAACTGAAAATGTCGTTTGAGATTTTTAACCCTAAAGAGGGTTTGAATTGTCGATGAAAACCATTAAACCCTGAAAATGATAATTATTGAAGAAGACCATTGGACCCCGAAAAGGATAATTGCTGATGGAGATTTTTGGCCGAGCGATCTTTTGGAGTCTCTAACCAACCTCGTGGTCATTGGAGATTCTGATATGACGTTCGTTTGTTGACTCCAAAGAGGGCAATTGTTGGAGACCATTAGACCCTAAAAAGGGCACTTGCTGATAGAAATTTTTGGTCAAACGGTCATTTGGAGATTCCGACTGAGTGGTCATTTGGAGAATTTGGCTGAAGAGTCATTTGGAGAACCCACACGGGGGTCATTGGAGAACCCACACGGGGCCCATTGGCGAACTCACACAAGGGACGTTTGTCGATGGACGCTACTAATCCGAGATCAGGAGGGAGATTGTCGACCGGGCGATCGATGAAGGTCAAATCGAGTTAAACTTCCTGCTTGATACAGAGAGATATTCTGAATTTCAATTATAAAATTAAAGTTCAAACTTATCTGTCGAGATGACTTGAGTGGATAATCTCAAGCTGCCAAGTAAGAAAGGATGCGCTGCCTAGGATGACTGCGCCGCTTGGAAGAGCTATCAAATATGGCTAATTGAACAGCTAATTGGAGCTTAGTGGCGGATCTGTCGTTTGGACCGCCGATGGAATGGTTGAGTGAAGTTGTCGATTGAAGCCGATTGGAACTTGCTCATCCCGATTGGAAAATTGCTAATTGAATTTTTTCCAATTGACGTCATTCGGATTTGGCCATTTGAAAGTTGATTAGAAATTTTTGAAGCCAAGCGATTTTTGATGACTTTACATGTGTATTTTGCTCATTTGAATTTGAAAATAATGGGAATATTGTCCCTATGCAGTTGATCGGAATTATCCATTTGCATATTATGAAACCTGTATTTGATTTTGTCCATTCGCCGATCAACTTTTGTTAACTGGATTTGCCAAATGGACTTTGCTAATTGGATTTTGATTGAATTTTTTTGAAGCCAAGCATGTGATTTTGCTCGTTTGTCTTTTTCAAGCGAATTTTGATGGATTTGCATCACTTGAAATTTGCCCTTTGAAGCTAATTGGCCACTTTGACTTCTGATGGGTTTGGGTTGCCGATCGGATCAGCCATTGGATTTTGATTTGGCCAATTTGAATTTGATGGGAATTGGTTCCCTGGAGCTGATTGGATGCCACTCTTGAAATAGTTGGTCCTTTGAGCTATTGGATTGAACTTTGTATTTGTCTTTACATTGGAGTTGTCGATCAGAAGCCTTGTTTGCATGTGCTTGGAATTGAAATTTGACCAAATTGAAGGATTTGGCCGATCATGATTGAATGGCCAATTGAAATTCTTTTGTTTAGACTGGCCAAGGATTGATTGAATAGTCGATCGAAGCTATCTTCTGAATGGAGTCGCTTATTGATTGAATTGCGTATGGAGTTTCGTCGCCCATTGAGCATCCAGTCGGATTTTGTTTGGACTTTGACGGCTTAGATTGACATTTGCATGGCCGATCAATATTTTTCCATTTGGATTGGGGTTGCGCTCAGATTTAGCCATGAGTGTCACCGGTTGAAGCCAAGTGAAGCCGGTGGGGTTCTTCTAATTGCATGTAGTCAATTTAAAGTGGATGGGAATCAATCCCTCGAGCTGCCTCAGAGTTCGTTGATTGAAGGAGCTTATCGAAGTTGATAAGAAGTTGTCGACTGAACGACTGATTGGAATTGGCTCATCATAGTTGTCGATCGAACTTTACTTGTAGATGTCGATCAGACTTTCCTTCTCTTTTGGTAGATTTGAATTTGCCTAAGTTGGAGTTGCCGAGTGAATTGCCAAAATAAAGCGCTGAGTGGAATTTGCTCCTTGAAATTGTCAAAAGGCAAAACCAGTGCTGCCCTTTGGCTGTTTTTGATTTGAGCTGCCAATTGCTCCTTTGACTTGTCGAATAAAGTACTCATTAGTATTTCTCACTTTGATGAAGTCGGATGCCGAATGGATTCTTTTTTCCTTTGATTCGCAATTGGTCATGTCGATTAACATTTTCTAATTGAGGAGTGCTGCTCGGCTTTGGCCCCTTGAGTTTGATTGGTTTTTGTCCCTTTTGAATCCAATCGAATTTAGCTACTAAGTGGAAAATTTTGCACTTGAAGCTTACCAACTGGAGATTGCTTGTGCTGGTGCTGATTGTGTCACTTGGAATTTGATTTGATTAATTTGACTTTGAGTGAAATTCTATCCTTGTTGTCAATCAGAGTTTAACTGGACTGTTTTCTTGGATATTTGCCCAAACTGAGGGAATGCATGTGATGGAGCTGTCGATCTTATGAGAATTTTGTATTTGGTCCTTTGATTGATAATATTTGGTCACTTGAAATCTATCAATCAGAATGGATTTTGACGTAGCTT
>JBBUKS010505506.1:6089-42958 GCA_038050645.1 Hedychium gardnerianum | reverse complement strand
ATTTTGTATTTGGTCCTTTGATTGATAATATTTGGTCACTTGAAATCTATCAATCAGAATGGATTTTGACGTAGCTTGGTATTTTGCATGGAGGATCAACATTTACATGTAATTTGACCACTTTACATCCTAAATGAATTTTAATGTCGCTTGGCATTTTGCATGGAGGATCAGCATTTACATGTAATTTGACGACTTTACATCCGCATGAACTTTCATGGCTCGAAGGCTTTGGCCGAGTAGCATGTTGCACGGAGAATTTGAGTTAGCCAAAGTTGAGTGAAATTTGACTCAAGCTGCCGACTTCCAATTCGGAGTCGTTGGAGTTGCCGACTTCCGATTTGGAGTCGCCGAATTGACGGGATTGTGCTTCTCGCTGATTCTCCTGGTGTCATTCATCTTGGCATCTCAATTCAGGTGTAAGTTTCTCACAGACGATGCCAATTTATTTCTGCTCTAAGACACGTCAACGAACGAGTCACCAGACAGTTGGAGAAGGTGTTGACGAAGTCACTATGAGCCGGAGAAAGGAGGGGTCGCCGGAGAGGCTTGCAGAGCTAAAGGAGAGTCACCATGAGTCGGCTAAGCCACTCAGGGAACCTGCTAACAGTAAAAAAGCGAGAGAGATGTTAAAATGGAGGCCGAGGAGTACCCTAACTCATCCACTCCGACGCTTAAGTCAGTCTCCCGGGGAGTTGGGAATGAGAAGTACAATAAAAATGGAGTATGTGTGTGCACGGAGCATTCCGCGTAGCTTGGCCCGCGGGAGGTGGGACTTTTATAGGCATATTGCTGACATGATGTCACATCCATGATAAGAGACCTATCACATCATGGGTCATGTCATCCACGTTTTGTAACAGAAGATCATGAGAGGATCACGTTATATCACCCATCTTGATTCACGTATTCTGATAATCTATGTACTATCTTACGTGATGCTGACCATATACTAGACAGTCATAAAGTTTTAAAATATTAAATGGAAGAGAATCGACTCGGTTAGAATAATTGATGGATCGACGTTAGTCAAGATGATTGATGAATCAATGTCAGTCGAGATGACGGGTGGATCTCAGCACAGGACCGAGCGAAATTGCTCCGACCTCCCTGATATATCTCTTAGCCTCCTTGATATACCTAATACACATAAAAGACTTTTCATAATCTCTGTATCAGTACCTATGAGACTGCAACATCAGGAAATTAAATTTACAGTTTTCTATTCAACGTAGGCATCGTCAGCCCAGCCGTGGACATCGTAAGTGCTCCAGTGTAACAATTTGAAGTAAAAGAAGATTTAAATTTTGAGAATAAATTAACGATGCAAGAGAATTTTGACCAATACCACCTGTTTTGTCATCTCATAATTAACTTCGAATGAACTTTATTAACCTCTTAGAATGAATTTATATAAAAAATAATAATTATATAACAGTTTTTCAATTAAAATTATTATATAAATTAACAATTAACAATCCCATTGGAACCAACGCGTGTTGATCGCGCACGAGTTCAAGCCGCAATCCATGCCCATCGGCGCGTGTCCGCTCCGCACCAGGCACCATCGATCGTTCCGGACTTCTCGTGCATGTTCCACGTACTCGTCGCGCCTACTGCGTGGCGCCAGCCCATACGCCCAGGCCACGCCAGCGCACGCGGCCGCTGCCCGACTCGCGAGGGCGCGAGGCGGCCCCCCGCCAGCTCGCTGCAGGGATTCGACCACGTCGCTCCCCCCAGACCCTTCCGCACGCACCCAGGCCCGAGCCATCGCCATCGCCCGCACCCGCGTGCCTTTTTCTGTTTTCCTTTAAATACCCAAAAATTTAGCAGCATGAAGTAGATAACAACGACATTGTTGCTAATGATCCCATTGATTGAACACGAGGGACGCGCACGCACGAGCCAGTGCAACTACCGGAGCGGTTGCATGAGACGCACACCGCGTGGTACGACGATCACCCTCGTGAATCCGGTCGTGCCACGCTGCGTGCGTTCGTATGCACCCGCTCTATGCACACAACTATAGTCTCTATATACATCGATACATCAGGTATATGCATAGTATATACTTCATTGTTCTCTGCGTACGCACTAGATCGAGCTTTCATAACAAGGTATGCACGTACGTATTTTGTGTATTTCTATGCATTCCATAGAGGAGGAAGTTTAAGCTTAATAGAAGTTGTATGCGGATATGGTATTAGATTATATATATTTGCCCTTTGGCCTTTCGGAGGTTTTGTTTATAATTTCAGGATTTCGAAAGGTTCACATTGCTTAATTACGTACGGCCCACAGAGCGGTGCAAATTGCGGTTATTAATGTCGTTTCTTTCTCACCGTAACGTTTCGGACGTTTCGTTACGCGCTTCTGTTGTTCTAGAACCCCAGGAGCTGCTACGGCTCTTCCTCTCTCGCCGCTTCACCGAAACCCTAGCTAGAAGCTGTGGCAGTTTGCTCCGTACTTTCGTTTTTTGTTTGGCCATGCTCGGCGTCTCGATGCTTATGAAGTGGAGCATAGGGATTTGGAGAAGCAGCGAAAGGTTACTTCCCGAGGAACGCGATTAAGGCGGCCGAGCTGTTCTTGCAGAATACTGCGACATTCATTCTTCTCATGGCGTTGAATCGATCCTTTCCCCTATCTCTTGTTGCTTCAAGGTACCTTCTTTTCTCTGACACCATTTTTTCTGCCCTGTTATAGGCGAAAATACAGTCTGTTTGCTGGAATGCGTGAAGGTTGTGGTGTTGTTGGTGAGTTAGACATCCTTTATCTCGTTAAAGAAGTTTTTTTTTACTCGAGGTCTTTTTGTTGGTCGATATTCATACATTATCTAAATATGTTTCTCATCAAAAAAACAATTGTCAGATAATGTGATAACTTGTTCAACTCGTAAATGTTTCTTAAGGATAAATTCTCTTGATTGCACGGGGACTCTGAACTTTTAAAGAATTAGATATCTTCTCAATAAATTTAGACTTATCACAGTATTAGATTGGAAAATTACTGTGTGCATCTGTTGTTTCAAATTGCTTGGAATTAGGTTTGTGAAACAGTCATACAATTTTTTTTCTTCGACTGATAAAAGAGGCTATGTGATTTATTTAATCCTGTGAGGATATTTTGCTAGATCATCCATCTGATAATATAGAGAATATGATCTTCCAAACGACAAAGAAGTGAAAAAAGAGAATTCATAGCACCTTCTTCTATCTCATCTCTACACATAATGCAATGCAATTGAATGATAAGACATTATGCCTATTATACTTAGATTTTTTTGAAATAAAAAATGATATTCAACTGGCAATTCTGCCATTTGAGGGCTGTGCCTGTGGATTAAATTGAATAAGGTCAGGACATGCATTTTGTTTTTTTTTCCTTTTCTACCACCTTCCTTTTTGTTTTCTTTACCTTTGTTGTTTCTTCCTAATTGTTTTGTTGTTCAACTGCTGTTTCAATCTCCGGTACAGATAACAACTAAATTTTTTTTATTCTATCACTATACTTATTTTTAGAACTCAATAATTGCATGCTTTCCAATCTATTTCTAGTATAAGATGATGAGTGTTGCACATCAGGTTTTGTTTTCCGGTGATCAAGAGCACAATGGATTTGAAACACTCGTATCAGGTTTGTTTTCCCCACTATGTGTCGTTAACCGTATCGGCCTTTTCTTGCACCTAATGTTAGTTTGCAGGGTTGCTGCTGTGGCTTTACTGTGTGTGCAAAGAGAACCAAGTTAGAGGCCATTGATAACTGATGTGCTACAGTCTCTCTCATTCCTCGCCTTCCTGTAGAACATGGAAGGACATTGTGAGTTCGGGGGCGCTGGGGCGAGCGTTTCGTCTTTTGCCATCATGGAAGGACATTGTGAGTTGCCGAACCATTGTAAATTGTGAGTGCTTCTGGTTACTGAAAAAATAGCTCTTTTTAGCTATGATCGATATGGATGTAACTTTTATACAAGACCATACAGATTTTTATATAATCTATTGGCAACCAGCTACAAGTCTCGCCGTGCTCTCCCTCATGCCGGCTTTATCACCGGCAGAGCCTGTGAAATCTATAATCTTCTTGTTCAAATTTGACGCAGGAGAAACAGAGCCAACTCTGCCAGAACGAATTAGTAGCTCCGTCCATTTCACCACATCGACAAGCACACTTCGATCATAACTCAAAAGCTAAGTGTGAGAAGTGGAATGATGGCCAGAGAAGTGGATGGATGAGATCAAGATCAAAGTTCGAGCCGATTGAGCCACGCAACTTCTGTCTTAGTTTTGATCGATGTCGATCCCGAACTCAAATTTGGTCTAGTTTTGATGAGAGGAAGAAATAGTGAAAATTTAGAGGTCTTGGGCTTCTGAAGAATGAAATGTAGAAGGAGGAGATCCATTAAGTCAACTATTTGACTTTTGTGTCATGGAAACCATACAATTCCACATAAAACAGGTCAGTTCAAGCATAAGTCTCTCCATGTTAAAATCTGAAGTTCTTTTTTAAAAAAAAATTGCCAAGCAGAACAATTCTAAGAATCCCAATCATTATGAAGTAATTAATTTATGAACAAAGAACCAGGATACTATCCTTAAACCAAACACTTTGCCCATTCAAGCTCTGTAATGACAAGGAATCTAAGACAAAGCTAATCATTAGGAAATGGCCATAGACTCCAAAAAGTCTCATCGCCGAGTACACATTCCAGAATTGTTTTATACTTACACTCCACTAAACAAATCCCGTTGTATTAATAAAAAATTCAGAGCAAACTATTCAAGTAATCATCACATCCTGCACTCGCCTACTTCCAATGATTGAATTGAAACCAGACATATACCTGCTAATGAGATGATTTTAGACTTGAGAAATGAAAACTTTCGCAATCATTTTAAATTCCACCAACTTGAACAGCCCCTGAGAAATAATTATAAACATGTGTAGGCACCCACATTGCTAAAGAAAATGCTTGCAAACCAGAAGCATAAATCTCAGACAATTTTATTTACATAGGTTGTTGTATTCATGAGAAGTGAGCAGCATCACAGGTGTTCAGAATTATGGCATTTTCCCTTACAAAAGAGCTACGAAATATTCATCTCCTCCACAGATCTTGACAATTCCGAATCAATTTGTTCCGTCAGTCCCTGTTCTAGTAAGTTCTCTTTGGCTTTGAGGTTATCTGTTACCTTAGCTTCGTGGACTTCGTTTGGAGTAGGGGAAGCAGCTGTTATGCACTCCTCGAACCGGAAGCAGCAAATGAGGTGATCATTTGTCAGTCCAGCAGCCTGCATGAAGGAGTATATGACAGTTGGGCCCACGCAGCGAAGGCCTCGCCGAACCATATCTTTGCTTATGACATCTGCTTTTGGAGTCTTAACGGGCACCTGACGTGGATAGCGGAATCGGCTGATGATAGGTTTGTAGTTCACAAAGCTCCAGCAGTATTTATCAAATGATCCAAACTCATCTATTATCTGTTTGAGTATAACAGAAAGAGGGCTGGTAAGATGAGTTATCATGGTGTTCACTATTTAAGTTGTCATTGAGCATCAAAATTTCTAACGCGGATGTTAAGATGCAGTTTTATAACAAAATTAAGCAAAGCCCGCCGCAAAAACTATCAGTGAGAATGATGATAAAATGACAAGGAATGGAAAAGGGATGAGATGGACCTTGAGTATTTGGCGTGCATTCTCAATGATAGCTCGCAACTTTGGCTCCGACAAAAGGGAGCTACCAGTGCTTCCAGGTGCAACAATCTTCTTCTCATTCAACTTGGAAACTGCAACAGGATCGAATTCCAAGAAAACATCCCTGAAATAGCAGTCCTATGAGCACTGAGTTAATAGTTAATTGTCTATTTTCTAACTTTCTATGAAGTACCTAAATATCTGCCTTTTGGTGAGGATAACCGGCCATGTAAACTCAGCTAGAGCACCAGAGAGTACAAGAAGCTCAAATAATTTCCTGTGGATTGTTTATTGTACCAGACAGCAAGAAAAATCATACTATATGAGTCTGTACACTGTCCCCTCTAAAGCTTTGATAGAAAAATTTGAGAAAAAGTAAAATCTATTGTAGCTTACTTGTCATCATGAACAGGAATTCCCCATTCTTCATCATGGAATTGAGCATAACATGATTCTGCAGTAACATAGGAACAAAAGAAGAAGAAAAGACTTTAGCTTTATTGGGCAAGGAGTAAAGCAGCAGAGAGAAGATGGAAACACACTCCTTCACAGAATAAGCATATTATGAGATGGAGAAAACAACTTCAGGTAAGAAATAAATACTATAGTAATAGGAAGCGAATAGTAAGAAAACAAACCATGGTAGACTTTAGGTTAATGGATAAACGAGCTTGGAATGCTATAGACATGAAAGAGCTCACTTATTTTTTTGGATTCCACTGAGATTACACCCTATTTAAACATATTTTATGGGGAATGCAAGACATTCTTAAAATACGATTGATGTAAAAGCCAAGAGTGTTATTCTATTCATTAATAAGACCGATGCTCCTTGCCCATGTAAGTATGATGCTTTCACCACGATGATTTTTATTTATCAATAAAAGAGGGTCTTGATGTCAATCCAACCAGTGTGTATTCAGCTTAAGAAAAGAAAAGGAATCAGATAAGTCTTTACCAACTCAATATATGGAAGGTAAATCTTCTTGTCAAACTGTAATAGATACCCTCTCATGCTTTAAAATAATCACAAAAAAATTCACTGACAAGATACTAATTGGTTTTGAATGAATAGGCACCAAAGTACTGCTGAGAGCATAAACCACATTTAAGTAAATTAAGCCGAATGTATTCCTTAAAAGATTTCTCATTCTAAATTTAATTCTTTCCGACCCCAAATTATGTGGCAAGGGAATTACCATACATCAGAATTTTGCCTTACGTAGGGGAAGTCTACATTCTACACGTCTGACAAATGATCTTCCTCAATTTCAAAAAGGGTATGAAGAAGTAATTATTGGTTCTGCTACACCAGCATAGCAACACGGGCCAAATAAGTAGACTTTCCATTTTTTTCATCTCCCAAGATCTTGTGCATAATCATAGATGTGACATTTTTGCAATCTCCAAGACCTAACAAGCCATCAAATGAAGTGCACTGACAATGTACACTTAAAGGTATCTGCTCTCTTCCCAGAAAAATGATCACTGAAAGGTGAAGCATTTGTGGTACAGTAATCTATTTAAAAGATTTGTTACCTCTAAGTTCTAACAAGTCATCAAAGATCATGTACGAACATTGTACATTTAAAGGTCTCAGCTCTCTTCCTAGAGGAATCAATCATTGAAAGGTGAGGCATTTAAGGAATAGTAACCTATTTAAAGAAACCACGACAAAATCAGTGAAGAATTGTTGACCACATTCTCCATTATATCTAAACTTCTATTTGGCATTGTCTTTCTTACCTTGTCTCCGTGCACATTCTAGTGCCTTGATTTCCAAGCACTTTATGTTGGAAACTTTTCACATTCTTTACCCAGAAATTATAACTTTTTCTCTTACCCTTCCACTGGGTATCCTTGCAAATCCTTATGACAATTGAAGTGTTTCCAACAAACAACTTGAAAGACCAACATCAACATTGAAAGAAGTTCTTCATACTAACCAAACACTGGAAAGACACAAGAATAATCAAAGAACTGATGGTATGACTCCTATACTAAAAGGTAATGTTTGTCATATAAGAGAACTCACTCAATAACTGACAAGGAAAAAGAGAACTTGGCTCAATGAAGAGATAACAAAAATCCAAGACACCAGAGCATAGACGATCTCTCTGATCCAAAGAAGCTCACCTGTATTGGCTGTCACCCAAGCACACTTTCTCTTTCCGTACACAAGTTCTGGTATAGACATGGCTGCATCATCTGGAACATTCTTCTCGGCCTTAGCCACAATCTTACTTAATGTAGGAATGCTCTGTCTCCGCTTGCTCATCAAGTTTGTCCTACCAATCCTTCCTGTGGAGGCTCGGCTGCAGAATGAATCTGTCGACGCATCCGAGGAGCAAGAAGCATTCATCGATAAACTTGATTGTAAAAGCCAATCATGCCTCCTAAGAGCTGAGGGAGCGCTTAGACTAGAGCGAACAGGTGGCAGATTAGCAGTAGGACTTGTAGCCTTCTTCTTCTTCTTATTCTCAGCAGCTGTAGCCTCTGGGCTCTCAATTTTATTCAAAGGCTTCGAAGCTGGCTTTTGAGCAGCTGCCACAGACCTTGCCTGGTTTCCGCCAGGCACTAGGACAGGTCTCGCCTCAGAATCAGCCACATTGATGGAACGGACCTTTGGAGCTCCCGACATGTCTCCAAAAAAATCCAATTTGTGTCACAGTAAAACACCCTAGCTCCAATTTTGCTCAAAGCACTACAATTCCCAAACCAAAATCTAAACAAAGGTTGGAGCTTTCCAGCCACAATCTCAAGGCTATTCTCCACTGCCCCTGAGCGAATGCAATCTCCAAAATGCACGGCGAGATCAAAAGCCTCCGGAGCCGACACAAGAAAGGGAAAGAGAAACCATCTCACTAGCTCAGACTGCAGGCTACTCTAGGGTTTCCGAGGCAGCAATCCCCGACCTTGTGTCCTTTGCACAATGACCCACCCACCGCGAGGCCCGACGCAGCTCAAAATCGACGCAACCTCTTCGAAACAGACAAAAAAAACGCGCACATCCAGAAAGACTTCCCGAGAAAACGAACATGTAGCCACTCGCAACTTTCAAATCACAACCAAAATCCAGAAAAATGGGCACCGAATCAACTAACCAGGAGGCATGTAGAGGCGTAGAAACCCTAATAGACCCTTAAAAGCTCCCGATCTGGTACCAGAGCGTGGTTCGAAGCTGGAGAAGAGCCGCTTTCAAGGAGGAAGACAATGGCAGAAGAGAGAGAGAGAGAGAGAGACGGGTGTTTACCGGTGGGGAGCAGGTAGACGACTGGTAGCAGCAAGTCACCGTGCCGGCATGGGAATTTCTAGGGAAACTTTCACTTTGCTGCCGTAATGTTATCCGTATTTTTAAAATGCCCCTGTTTCAAAATCATTAAACGACGAGTAGAATTACCGTGAATTTTCAATCTTTTCTAATTTCACATTTCCTTTTCATATCTCTAATTCTAATCATAATAATAAAAAATAAAAAATAAACCCTACATTTAAGTTAAAGACGTGCAAAAAAAGTATTAAGGGATTTTCAAATATATTGGGGTATCATAAAAACCGTCAAATTTTAAGGTGTCAAACGAAAAGATTCCTTTCTTTTCTACGATTCTCATTTCCAAATAAACGCTTAGATTACTGCGTTACACCAACTCCTTAAAAAAAATATTTTTTTAAAAAAAAATCTGACGAAGGAAAGTAGTTTAATGAAGAACATTTTCCTGGAAAAGAAAATACTATTTTTTTCCCTTCTTTTAATTAATTTTTTAAAGCAGAGAATAAACAGATTCGCTGGATGCGAGGAGTCATTTAGAAATATATTCAATAATTTATTTATCTATCAAATAAATTTTGATTATAATTTATATATATTTAAAGATTGACTTTTAGAATATTTAATTTTTAAAATATATTTTTATTTATTTTTTAATAGGTTTTTAAATTAACACTAAGTATCTTATTTACGTTAATTAATTTTGGAAGGATAATTTGATATTACGAAAAAAAAATTATCCACTACTTGAATAAATTAAAAAACATTAATAATAAACGATCTATCATTATCTATTTATTAAATAAAATTTATTAAGATTGAGACTCATGAAAAATTAAGAATATATTCTATCGCAGTACCATGTCTCAAGCTTCTCTAAATATTTTATGACACCATATCGGTGGGGCTTGTTGATTAAGGTAGGGTAAAAGATAACATTTTATGGAAATTCTGGGCAAATTTAGAAAGTGGGAAAGTGAAACTTTCTCAAAAATTGAAACACCACCAAACTTTACATTAATTTTCCTTTTTGATGTATTATTTATTTATTTATTTATTTTTTTAAAAAATCCTTTTCTTAGCTGGTGCCAAAGATGTCTTGTCGGTAGAAAATCAGATTAAGAGTTTGTTTTTATTTGTTGGCGCCTACTTTTTATATATGTGTTTCTTTTAAGGAAGAACTAACTTGTTTACCTCCGGGAAAGAAAAGTGACAATGTATCCATCTTCCTCCTTTTTCTTCTTCTTCTTCTTCGTCATGGGTGGCTTTGCGAGCCAAGGTGGGGGCGATGCGGCGGCCACCCTTTTAATTTTTTTTATGTAAAAGGTATAGAGGTATAAGAATAGGATTTGAAAGAAGAGCGAATGTGAGGCAACGACACGATTACCCTCTCAACATAAATACACATCTTTCGTTCATCTAATATGAAATTTCTATTTTCGTGAATCGCGACATATTTACAAGTGTTTATTGTGAATGCAAATGGCATGTGCGAGCCTAAAGGGTAAATGTAAGTGCTAAATAAGCTAAAATGGAAGAGGAGAAATTCTAATGGATTAATTAGTTAAATAGCAAATCAATGGATAATGGACTAAAGACAAGCTAACTAATTAATATTAACTAACATTTAAACATATTAAATAAATTATTGAAAGGATAACAATTAAAAGTATGAGAAAAGATTCCCATCTTAATTTAGACTATAAAAGGAAAACAATCAAAAGGTTAATTATAGAAGTGAAAATAGACATAATAAAATGCATATAGACAAATAAACTTTAAAAATGAACAAATGAATGCATAATATCAAACTCACTAATCAACCAAATAAATTTAATAATGTAAAAATCTCCAACGATCAAACAAGTTCTAATTCGAATTTCAATAATATTTAAATGAACCGAGCTTAAGCTCATGCGAAATAAATCAAGTCAACCTTAATTTTAGATTCGACTTGACTTAATTTATGACCTAAGTGGAGAACAAACAGGATCCCAAAAAAAACTGCAAGATTAGTTAAAAGTGAAGCAGGCTCAACAAGCATACTGCTCTAGAAACATGGTGGTCAATTTCTTCTTTCCCCACAACAAAAAATAATAATAACTCGATCGATCATTATGATGTGTTTAATACCACTTCAGTTTCAGACTTTCAGTACTCACAAAAACTTTTCTAACGTTTACTCTTTGTAGTCACATGAATTCGACTGGAGGGCAACAAAAGAGAAGCTAGTCAATATTCTTGGACCAGTACTACTGCAATAATACAAAACCAACTTTAACATTCATACCTTTCATCTAATTATTTTCATCATGAAGAACAAATAGATGAGAATAACACAGTGAGAATATTCCCTACTAGTGAAATAGTAGTGAAAAATGGTGGTCAAGAAAGAGAGGAAGCATAAGGGAGAAGCTAGCCTAACAAAACATCATGGTCTCTTCTTTTCTTTTCCTTCTTGTGGTGTAAGTGATGCCTTTACAGGTCTAAAAGGGTGCTGCCTGTATTGAAGTTGAGACGGTCGAGATAGGAAATGGGTGTTGGATATCTAAAGTTGGCTCAAGCATTTTCTCATCATCATCATCATCAATTCAATTATTCACTTTGGTCTTCTTCTACAATAATGCATGGCTACTTTTTCTGAACATCTGAAGGTGCTATGTGATTTACCCAACGTTAGGTTTCATTTGGCCCCTACTAATTAACTTATACGACTTTCATAGACTACAATTAATTTTTTTTTTGTTTGTTCTTGGAACAGTTGCAAGCTTCCAAGTTTCTCCCACTGTATTTAGGCACTTAACTCTCATTGTTTGTCATCATCAGGCATCAGTTCTCTTGCAAGTGACTGATATCTGTGTCCTGTTCTTCCTTTCGGCCTAAAATTTTGGCCAATAGACAGTTTTGCTTCAATTCCTTCAAATCTCTTGGACTACCTGATACCTGCAATCCACGTGATCCAATAACTCATTAGAGTTTTAGAGTAGGAGATCTATAAAAAGTCGACAATGGAGTTTCGATTCAGCTTGTACTGCAACCCTGCACACCACTCTTTTTCATGGTTGAGTGGAGTGTCAGACACCTTCACTTCCTCTCCCTCATACAATTAATTCTACACTTTACAAGTCACACAACTCAACGATCAGCACCTTCACACACTCTTCTGTTCATATCTAGTCGATAAATTTAGCTCCGAAAGGTTACTGAAGCATCCATGCATTTCTGTATTTTAACCTCACCAATTACTGACTGTACTGCTGATTTATGATGCTGTAGTAGTATTTGTGTTGTGAAGGCGTGTAATCTAGAGATCACGAGTTTGATTCAAGAAAATAACCTCTTGTAAAATAGGATAAAATTGTATATAATAGACTCTTCCCGGAATTGCGAATTGACATCGGACTATTCTTTTTTAGTAGCATTTGTATTGTTCAGTTGGGTCAAGTTTTAGGTGCTGTCTGACTCACTCAGCACTTAGGAAGTAGGCAAGGTCATGCCTGGGCTTCTTCCACTTTTTATGCCTACCATTAGGCTCATAACTTCACCTACCCGGCCTGGCTAACACGGTATCGGGTCGGTTTGATCGGGCTAGATGATGACGACATTAGGAAATATAATTGTAGTTGCTCCGAGTCTCTTTGCAACACTAAATCTCTAAAAAAGTGACAATGATTCATTGTTTAGGGATGGAATTGTTTTTTGTGGCTTTTCGATTGTGTTTTAGGCCAACTACTCCATTAGTCGATTGCTAATGCCAATTCAAATGCTCATTCTTTTATAATGAGTAATTTGTCCATTTGGAGTTAAAAAAATAAATTGATATGGATTTAAATGAAGATTTAAAAGTTATAATATATTTGATAGAGAATCATATCTATAATAAAGAAAAATATAGATATATTAATGCAATTATTGAGTGTGGATCCATTTGGACTTTGCACCTCGGGCCCCACTTCATGATTTTCATGACTTTTGGGTCTCCTTTTAAATGAAGAATTCAAATTGACTTTTGTTTTTTTTAAAAAAAAAATTGAAAAATTGCTCTTCCAATTATTCCAAAGGTCGAGTTAGGACTCTTTTATTCTTTAATTATACTGAAAAAAGAGTTAATATAGCATTAAATTAAATGTGACGTGCCCGACATTTTAAACTAATTAATTCCAAAATAACGTGGTTAACATTAGAGAGTCCTTATCGAATGGAAACCTTTTAATTATTTTCCCATAATTCCAAAATACATATAAAAAAAATGTAATATATCATTTACTCTACGTTGTAACGGTCCGACGACCCGGTTTATCCGCATTAATAGGAGGTTTGGATGGGTTACGGGGAATCGCACCGCCTTAACAAATTAAAACGGTACGTGGCCGATACTGCCTGCGTCGGGAAGACCGCCACATTAATGGTATCGGTTTTTCTGTAACGGAAATGGGGTCCAATCTATTCCCAATGGTGATTCGACACGTCGCAAATTAGGCTCGCATGCTCGCAAGCGAGCGTCTGCATAGTATATTTCTATGCGGGAGTAAGTACGGGTGGGAAGAGGACTATAAAAGGCGGCGGAGACGCTGCTTCTTCTCTGAGAAAGCTTTCCAGGCTTCTCCTGCGTCGGCTTTTGGTCGTCCGGGAGAGAGAGGGAGAGAGGACGAGAGTGCTGTTCTCTGCTCGCACACGGATCGAGATGGCTGGAGCCAAGGCGATAAGCTTGGACGAGATCAAGAATGAGAACGTCGATTTGGTATGTGGGCATTTCCTTACCCTACTCTTCTCGATCTGTAAGATTCAGTGATTGATTAGGTCTTATAAGGTTGTCTTATTCTTAAGTTTTGATTTTTTCTTAACGCGAACCGAATCGATCTGAGTGCGTTTGCCTTTGTTGTCCAGTTGCTCGGTTCTTGCCGTTGTCTGTCTGGAATTTCAAATTGCATTCGAGATTACTCTCCTTTTTTCCTGTAAATTCTTCGCCCTTTTTTCCATGTCATTTTGTTCTCAAATCCTAGCGTTTATACTGGTTGAAATATGCTATTCTGATACTTTACCTTTTTCACGAGAAAAGAAATGATTACTAGTATTAAATATACTATTTGCAAATAAGAAAAAGGAAGAAAAGAGTCTTATTCCGATTGTTTTATTTATATTTAAACCGGATGAAATGAAGAAAGCAAAGTTTGGCTTTCCAATAATAACTAGTATTAAATAGCGCAATCACTTTCTTTCCTTTTGTTCTCTCCAAATAAATGCAGTAAATAAAAGTTGATGGGAAAACAGTATAATATGATTTTCTTCATATTTGGACTACTTTCATCCATTGTCTGTTTGCTTTGCTTAACTCAATATCAAAAATGGAGATGGAAAAGAAAATTGAGATAAACTATTTAATGTCTCCGTGCACTTTTGAGTGCGTTGGACTTTATTGTGCGCTTCCTTGTTTCCTCAGCGTTCTTCCTTCCATTGGATTCTTGATAAAATGTCATGTTTTCATTTTGTTCATCAGAATACACCATCTTCAACTATTAAACACCAATTCGGTGTCGTTTCCTTTTTTTTCTATTAAAAATAAACAAATCGGCCCAAATCTTAGCCTGATCGACTCAAATATGGGCTATAAATTCTGCAGTAACCCATATTTTGATGTGGGAATCATGATCAATAAATTGGTAGCGCTCATCATCAGACACCGGGTTCGTGGTGATAAACCGTAGCTTCTACCCTTGTTCCAGCGGTGTGCTGGCAGCCTTTTCTTCTAAAAAAAAGTGTGTGTTTTTTAAAAAAAAAAACTTTGTAGAGCTGACGATGCCATGGAATCGATCCCATTTTGATTCTTTCTGGTTAAGAATTGTTTTTTCTATAGCAAAAGTAGTTATATATTTTAAAATACAAAGAAGAACTTGGAGTTAACTTTGATACAAAAGTTGGCTAATCCTTAGGATTTTGTATTATTTTTGTTAATAAATTTGTCTTGGTCAATCTCAGGAACGGATTCCTATTGAGGAGGTTTTTGAGCAACTGAAATGTACCAGGGAAGGTCTCTCTTCCACGGAAGGAGAGAACCGACTCCAAATCTTTGGGCCAAACAAACTTGAAGAGAAGAAGGTTCAACTTTCACTTTGTTTTATTGTACTGAACTTTCAGATTGAAAAAGGTATACCGTTGCTTTTGATTTGCAGGAGAGCAAATTGCTCAAATTTTTGGGCTTCATGTGGAACCCCCTTTCATGGGTGATGGAAATGGCTGCCATCATGGCCATTGCCTTGGCCAACGGCGGTGGAAAGCCCCCAGACTGGCAAGACTTTGTCGGTATTGTAGTGCTGCTCGTGATAAACTCCACCATCAGTTTCATTGAAGAAAACAATGCTGGCAATGCTGCTGCAGCTCTAATGGCTGGCCTGGCTCCAAAAACGAAGGTACAAGCTTATAAGATCCCTTGGGAGCTTTCTTTCTTTCCTGTAAATTCTGTTGTTTACCTAAATTTTTGTTGATTTGATGCTTTCAGGTGCTCAGAGATGGCCGCTGGTGCGAGCAGGAAGCTTCCATACTTGTTCCTGGTGATATAATCAGCATTAAACTTGGAGATATTGTCCCTGCTGATGCCCGCCTCTTGGAAGGCGATCCTTTGAAAATAGACCAGTCTGCGTTAACTGGAGAATCTCTCCCTGTCACTAAGAACCCAGGAGATGAAGTGTTCTCCGGGTCAACATGCAAGCAGGGTGAGATTGAGGCCGTTGTCATTGCCACTGGTGTGCATACATTCTTTGGGAAGGCTGCTCACTTGGTGGACAGCACAAACCAAGTTGGTCATTTCCAGAAAGTCCTCACAGCCATTGGCAATTTCTGCATCTGCTCCATTGTTATTGGAATGGCTGTGGAGATCATCGTCATGTATCCTATTCAGCATCGAAAATACAGAAATGGGATTGATAATCTCTTGGTCCTCTTGATTGGAGGCATACCGATCGCTATGCCTACTGTCTTGTCAGTGACTATGGCTATTGGATCCCACAGGCTGTCTGAGCAAGGCGCTATCACAAAGAGGATGACGGCAATAGAGGAGATGGCCGGTATGGATGTTCTCTGCAGTGATAAAACTGGGACACTAACACTCAACAAGTTGAGTGTCGATAAGAACCTCATCGAGGTCTTTGCAAAGGGTGTTGATAAAGAGTATGTGGTCTTATTGGCTGCAAGAGCATCCAGAACTGAGAATCAGGATGCTATTGATGCTGCCATGGTCGGGATGCTTGCAGACCCAAAGGAGGTAGTACTTTATGTGATGCTTTCTAATTCATATTCTTCCATTGATTTTGCTAGGTTTAACAAGTGTTTGATATCAAATACAGGCTAGAGCAGGTATAAGGGAAGTACATTTTCTTCCCTTCAACCCTGTTGATAAAAGAACTGCTCTGACCTACATTGATTCAAATGGAAGCTGGCACCGTGTAAGCAAAGGTGCTCCAGAGCAGGTATTTTGTTTTCTATAATCTTATTCTGTCATAAGAAAAAAAAATGTCCACGTTCCGTTCAATTTTATTTGAGCATTAACTTCTCCTTGGGATTAGATTGTGAGCCTTTGCAATTGCAAAGAAGATGTCAGGCACAAAGTGCATAGTGTTATTGACAAGTATGCTGAACGTGGATTAAGATCACTGGCTGTTGCAAGACAGGTCGCTTTTCCAATCCATTAATCTAATTGCATTACGTTGAATTTACTATTACTCACAAGTATTTTCTATTTGGCAGGAGGTACCAGAGAAGTCCAAGGAGAGTCCAGGGACGCCATGGCAGTTTGTTGGTTTATTACCTCTATTTGATCCACCTCGGCATGACAGTGCAGAAACTATTCGCAGGGCCCTCAATCTTGGAGTCAACGTCAAGATGATTACTGGTAGGAGAACATCTATTTCCCCTCTTCTTAATACTATCTTTAATTTAATTTCTTTATTGTTCCTGACATGATTTATTCATATTCAGGTGATCAACTTGCCATAGCTAAGGAGACAGGTAGAAGGCTTGGAATGGGAACCAATATGTATCCTTCCTCCTCATTGCTTGGCCAAAATAAGGATGCATCATTGGAAGCACTTCCAGTTGATGAACTAATTGAAAAGGCTGATGGTTTTGCTGGAGTTTTTCCTGGTGAGCTTGATGACCTTGTGCTCTCAACTATGACTTTGGTTCTCTGATCTCAAAATATTGATCATTTTCTTTCTGAGCAGAACACAAATACGAAATTGTGAAGAAGTTGCAGGAACGGAAGCACATTTGTGGAATGACCGGAGATGGTGTTAATGATGCCCCTGCTTTGAAGAAAGCTGATATTGGAATTGCAGTTGCTGATGCCACAGATGCTGCTAGAAGTGCTTCGGACATTGTCCTCACTGAGCCTGGGCTTAGTGTGATTATCAGTGCTGTCCTTACTAGCCGAGCTATTTTCCAGAGGATGAAGAACTACACAGTTTGTACCTAACTTTCAGTACATTGTTATTTTTTCTCCAATATTTCTGATGTAGAGTTATGATTTTCTTCTGCTCAGATTTATGCTGTCTCCATCACCATTCGTATTGTGGTAAGCATTGGTTGAAACTAACTGTCGTTTTGGTGATTTTGCTTCTTCCTTTTTCCTCCACTTCTAACTTAATTTCTTGCAGCTTGGCTTCATGCTTATTGCACTAATATGGAAATTTGACTTTTCGCCGTTCATGGTTTTAATCATTGCCATCCTAAACGATGGTAAGTTTAGACAACGAATATTTGTCGTAACCATGCCTATCCCATCTTTTACTGTCGTGCTTTTATTCTGATGGCAAGTTGCTAAGTTGATTTTGCAACATCAGGTACAATCATGACAATATCAAAGGACAGAGTGAAGCCATCCCCATTGCCTGATAGTTGGAAACTGAACGAGATATTTGCTACCGGCATTGTTTATGGAAGTTATCTGGCTCTAATGACTGTCATCTTCTTTTGGGCGATGAAAGACACTGACTTCTTCCCTGTATGTCTACACTGATTGTTATATGGCTCTTCACTTTTAGAAAATTCAAGATTAATTATACTTTAACTTGCTATACTTGAACTTTTAAACATGCAATTCATGATTGCACATCATACAAGTGCCAGTAAATCATGCAATGTGAGGTTCAAACCGCTATGAATAGTACGTACACTAACTCGGCCATGGAGATTAACATTATTTCCTTTGATATCTTCACAGGATAAATTTGGTGTCAGGTCATTGAGAAATAGTGAAGATGAGATGATGTCTGCTTTATACCTACAAGTCAGTATCATTAGCCAGGCACTTATCTTTGTTACACGCTCCCGCAGCTGGTTTTTTGTCGAACGCCCTGGACTTTTGTTAGTCAGTGCCTTCCTTATTGCTCAGCTTGTAAGATCCAACCTTCTCTCATGCCTTTCACCTTCAATTATGTTTCTGTTATCACTTTGCCATATCCTTGTTGCTATTGCACACGGCGCACTACTCTATTTGCTTTTGCTTAGGTTTTAAATTTTAACTGTTCAGATGAGGAAAGTGGTTTACTACCTCTGTTATTGCTAATTTTTAAGATCATGTTCAGTATGTAATCCTTCATTTCATTGGAGGAGGACGAAAACATTGTTTATACAATAGAAAATGCGGGTCAGAATTGTTTTAGCTAACTAGACAAGATTCGATGAAAAAAGTATCATTCAGATAGATTTTTAAAATCATTAAATTTGTCTAAATTTGGTGTTTTGATTCTGGCAGGTAGCATCTCTGATAGCTGTGTATGCCGATTGGGGCTTTGCACGGATAAAAGGTATAGGTTGGGGTTGGGCTGGTATCATTTGGCTTTACAGCACCATTACCTTCTTCCCGCTCGATTGGTTCAAATTCGCAATTCGCTATATTCTTAGTGGAAAAGCTTGGGATAACCTCCTGCAGAACAAGGTTCTTAGTTTGTGCACTTGGAAATCCTCAATCCTGTCAGTTAAGTTTGCACATTTCTTTCTTTCTTTCTCTCTGATCTTGTTCAATTTACAGACTGCTTTCACCACCAAGAAGGATTACGGTAAGGAAGAAAGGGAAGCTCAGTGGGCAACGGCACAAAGAACTCTTCATGGACTCCAACCCCCTGAGACTTCCAACCTCTTCCCAGAGAAGAGTAGCTACCGAGAACTCTCCGAGATTGCCGAGCAAGCTAAAAGACGAGCTGAAATTGCAAGGTGCCAATTCGCCATATACTTTTGAACAATCTGAACTTTTCTCTAAATAATAAAAAAAAAAGAGCTTTACTGAATTCTGAATAGCTGATATCTCCTAATGTTTTGGGAAAATTTTAGGCTTCGTGAGCTCCATACTCTCAAAGGTCATGTGGAATCAGTGTTCAAGCTCAAAGGTCTCGATATCGACAACATCCAGCAGCATTACACAGTATGAGAACAGAACAAAGAGGGTGGTTGTAGATGAAGTGAACTGCAACTGGAATGGAAGAAGCACACTTTGCTAGAGTAGGATTTATGAGGATGGCCATGCTTTTCTTTCTTTTTTTTAGTTCAAGTATTGGGTCTTCCCACTATAATTGTGCCATGGTGTGCTTGAAATGACTTCTCTATGATAAAAGTTTCTGAGTGTGTTTTCTAAAATGAAATTTTCTATAAAATTAATATTAATAATTTTTAACTTTGGGTTTTTTTTTTTGTTTCAATTTGTGGGTCTATCTTTTATATATCTCAATTTGCAAAGGGAAGCCGTGCTTTGAGGTAATCGAGAAGTCTCTACACTTAGATTATAAAATAATAATAATAATAATAATAATAATAATAATAATAATAATAACCAAACATATTTATCGATTATATATACGTGTCTATATTTAACACATGTCTATGTATTAGCAAATTACCCAATTTAATTGCCACAATCAAATTATCATATAATATTACAAAATTTATAAATATTGGTAACCATTGATGGCAATATTTAATATTACAAAATTTATAAATTATTGCAACTTAATTATTATGTTAACTTTTCTATGGCTGGATTATTATTATGGTAGTTATTTTATTTATAATTTTTTATATTGATTCAAATTTCCCTAACTAATTAAGATAATATATGTTTACTAATTTTTAAATAATATTAGCGTTTATTTAGGTACTTAAATTTTAAAACAAAATCTAAAGAACAATATAAGTAGAATTTTAAGCATTTTATAGTAACTATATTAACATCAGCATTTGTGTTAAATAAAGAAGCAAAGCAATCTGATTTTTTTGAAACCCACTGGTCTCTTTATTCGTAGAGGACAAATTCTACAAGTTAAATACAATTCCGTGTAATAATAATAACTTCAAATGCCCCATTAGGTTCCGGGAGCCAATTAAAGATGGAGATTCTGCCTGCAGCAACAAGCAATGCTTCTTACTAACATCTCAAGCTTCTATATATCAAGAGGACATTTGGTTGAACCCAAAATGAAAATAATATTACAAAACTGTTAATTGAGATTGACTATCCTTCCTTGCTTTCTCCCGAATGGCCTATCGATAGCTTTCGACTGAGGTTTTGGTTTTGCCTCCTCTACTACACCACCTAACTCTGGCACCGTGTCATTTCTAGGAACGATTCTTAAAGGATGGGCTTCGGTGTTGAAAACCCACTCGTCAAATGAGATGACCGACGGCGGGGAAAACAGAAGGTAGAGATACTTGAGTGTCTCCGCGAGGAAGAAGCTCTGCATCATATTGTCCTTCATACCTGTGTTAACCTGGAAAAGTAGAACATGAGTTAAATATGATTGAAGATATGTTGGATCTGTAATAGCAATTTGTGATGCGAGAATAGACTGCATGGCTTATGAAGCTGCGGTATTGTTTATGGGGAAATTTTATATGCGCACTCGAAAAATCGCATAGCTAATCACTCAAAAGCACCTACGATATCTATGAGTAGTGGCTTGAACTGAAAATTCATGGACTATGAAATAACCACGGCCAAATGTTGAGCTTCAAACATGAAATAAAGGATCCTCGAGGTCTTAACTCCTAACCCAATCCTCGAGGTTAGAAAAGAGTGGCCTTTCTTGGAGCACAATAACAATGAAGATCTCATAGATGACAAAGACTATTGTCGAAAGACTCATTTCATTGCTTCCTATTTCCTTATATCAACTATCAAGAGACTTTAACCAACACACATAAGTAACGAATAAATTGAAGATGAAATCTGTAAAACTTACGTCCTTTAGGCCAACATAACCAGAATCTATCCGAGAGTTCTTTTCGAATGCTTGAAATATGTTCCAACCCCATTCTTGGTATGTTTTGTTTCCCGTTAAACGCCAAAGGTACATAAGTGACTCGACAGTCTCAGGTCTCAGTATATTCCATGAGGTGCCGACAATCATGTCCTGCGATAATATATCAGAACCATAAAAAATGTGAACAGTGTGATACCAAACTCGGAACAGAAGTACAAAGAATTGTCTGACCTGTCCACCATGAAAGAAGTAATTTTCACCAGCTAATTTTGTCGGGGTTATTTGATAAAAATTATAGCAAGTCCAAGCAAGCTGCATAATCAACTTCGCAGTTATTGGCAAATCTAAAAAGGAAAAGAACAAAATAAATCATGATATAAAGGCCTTGTGAACAAGATAAAGTGAAAATAAATGTGGTAAACGATTTCAGAAAGTACCGATATGGTAAGTAAATAAGGAAGAAAGATTATTAAAATTAGATAAAATATCGAAGTGAAGTATGAAAAGTGCAAGCGAACATCAGGTTTTCAACTTTATTTAGACAATGATTCCTAATATAAAATGTTAAAATTATAACTGCAAACATGCTTGCCAACTCAAAAATGGTCAATACATCCATAATAAAAGTAGTAAAACAAAAAAGAATTAAATAGAAGAGGAATTTCAACTATAAGATTTTAGCCTTGGGCATCCCATCAATTCACTTCATTATAAACAAAATCAGCAGTTAATTGACGGCTTGCATTTCTGCTATCTCAAATGTGATCAAATCAAATTTTCTTTCTACCAGCTGAATTGAGGATGAAAAAAACTCAGAAATACATTTTCATAGCAAAGTAATGGGAGAGAAGACAAATGTATACATGCAAAAAAATACCTCTTTTGAAAGTGACAACATCTTCTCAGCTTTTTCAGGGTCATATCCAGAGGATCCTAAAGCTAACATGCCTGGCGCGAAGCATGCCAACTCATCCATCTGCTTAGGCCACAATCATAAACTTAACATAGACCAAGATGATATCAGTTTTGCCCTTGGTTGCAGAAAAGCATACCTTGTCAGAGAGAGAATTGCCAGTTTTCTCACAGATATATGAAAAAGAAGATGGACTTGATTTCCGTATCAGGCTCACTAACCCTTCCATTGATGTTTCCCACATTTCTCTGCAATCATAGCTTTAAGATATTAGCAAGTTATCTTCCACCATGATTGCAACCTTATAAGTTACTGATATAGTCATGCCATAGAGTGGTTCATGTAAAATTTACAGCATTTGCAGAATTTGAAAATTAATAACACAACCAACCAACCTATAGTGCTTCAAACCTTCTGTTTTGTTTCCTTGTATCCACACTTTAAGTAAATACTCATAAAAACTGCAAGCAAATAATTTTCAAAATCAATTGTCCTCAAGTAGAAAGAGAAAACCAAAATAGAAGTATTAAAAAAAATAAGTATAGAAAAGCAATTATAAGAAAGAGGTATCCACCTTCAGAAAAAGAAAAATAGTATTACCTGTCACCCATAGCACCAAAGGTTATTGTCGAATAAGGTGCTGCTACACCTGATTGAGGATTTATGTATATTGGAAGTAAACCATCACTAGGATATATTTTCTGCAATTGCCTGATGACCTTCTCTACCTGGCAAATTGCAAAGCAAGATTTATCAGCTGAGGTCCCTGAAACTAAGATTTGCTTCTATCATCTTATACTCATGAAATCATAGTCATGCAATTGTTACACAAGTTACACAGCTAGCTGAATGACTAGTCTAGCAATCTCAAGGACATACACTCATGTCGCAAGTACGTTGAAGAACAAAATCATAATAATTTATTTCCATATTATTCAACCTAATGAAAAAGTTATGAGCCTCTACTAAAACAAACTCTGTACTAATTGAGAAGCCCTTCTATAACATAAAAAATAATTTAGTGGTCCATCAAAGACACAAGAATATTTTTGCATTAAATGTATTTGATTATTTGCCAGCTGACCAGTATCAATAAACCTTTCTCTACATTGCTTGTAAGAAGAAAATGATCTAAGGATCTATAAGATAAAACTGACAATCAGAAAGTGATAGAAAGTCCTCACTGGACAACACAAGTGATGCCCACTTTATAGGACCCTTGGCAACCAAATTATACTCAAAATGATGAGATAAAATTTCTACATAATACCTTCTGCTGGTATTTCAGATCTCCTGTTCTTTGGGACAAAGCTATAAATTCAAGCTGTTCAGTGCCAGAATCTGCCAGAATACTTTCTCCCTGAAAAAGAAATATCAAAGTAAAAAAATGTATGTTGAAAAATACAGAAATTGCAAAAATAAGGAAAGAGGAAAAATTCAAATTGAAGAAAATGTCAAGCAAGAATACCCTGCTATGTGGCAAAAAAAAAAAATCATAAGAAACAGTTATGAATCCCAATCGTAAATCTTAACACATGAAAAATATAATAATCAAGAACAAAGAAGAAAAAATCAAAAAAGACTAATCCCATGAAACTGATATTTTGTTACTGATGAATTCTAAACCATAGCTACATTCCAAATTCCTTTCTTGAAATAAATTAACAAAAAATGAAGAAGATAAAATAATCTAAATGAGAGGTTTAAAATTGAAAGCAATACTCTTTGTCAAAATTTTCATAACTTCATATGCTTAAATGACCTCATCTTAGTCTATGTATTTATGAACTGTCTCAATGCAAAGAGCAAAATGAACTTGAAGATCAAAGTTCTGAAACCACAGATCAAAAAATTCATATTAGCCTGATATTTCAACTAGGGGCTATTACAACTGAAGAAGCAAAATGGTTATTAGAGATGTACCCCAGTCCATCCATGGTTATGAGGGTTTCCATGAGCCAAGTTAATTCTATTGTAAGGAATGCCACTTGGTGTATCCCATGCTGGTAGCAGTCTATCAGCAAGGTCTTTAGCCTTGTCAAGAAATAACTTGTCCCCAGACAGGTCATATGCACTTAGTAGTCCACCCACAACTCTGAAATCGAAATAGAAATAAAATGAGATATGATCACATATATAGTTTGAGAAAATTCTAAAGCAGCTTAGTTTCTAATACTATAATCAGATGACAAATTTTCCAAGAAAAACAAAAAAGCAGCATGGTAATACAAAAGTTTGAAGGCACTGACTTGAGACATGTTACCTAGAAAATAAGATTAAAGAAACATAAATTAAACCTTACAACGCCACCTTATGGTTGTCTCGAAAACACTTGCTACATAGTCTTTGTTGAAATCTAATGCAGTTGCAACCCACCTGCCAATGATTAGTTCAAATCAGTTACTAGGGAGGAAAAAATCAAACAAACTCAAAGCATTCATATCAAATAGAATAAACTGAGTAACTGCTATATGTTTCTCTGAAGTCACATACCAAATATCTCTAGTCATTTATTTAACCAAGCAAACTGAAAAGCACAGCAGCAAAAACAGATGCATTGGACTAACAGGGTAAAGAACCATCTAAGTGTATGGTTTGTTAATAGAGAAACCAACAGGTTTCTCTGTGCATACAGATAATTGCACAGTCATTTTATAAACTTAGTTAAAATCCATAAGGTGTTTTTAGTTCTTCAGATGGTACCATGTGGAGCTTTTTCGACCGACATGTTCATTTTTTGGGAGAGAGACGATGCCCTCTTCTCTCATACGGTCTCCAACTCTCCACCACTTCTAATAGCAACGAGACCAGGAAACCATCTCTCTCATTTTTTGGGAGAGAGACCATGCCCTCTCTCTCTCTCTCTCTCTCTCTCTGCGCGCGCGCGCAGCTGCTTATGCTATTTGCGTGGATCACTGGGTAGTTTGATACAATTTATAGACAAAGTTCACATAAGTTCATCAAACATGCTAAATAAACTTGAGTCAATTACCCAATATTACCAGTAATCTTGTGTATAAAGTATAAACAAATGGCTGAACAACTAAAGCATCAAAATAACAAACTATGTAAGCCTCAACTATTTGAGGTCTGCAATATGGATGTTTTATTTCCATTGAAATCAATGCAAGGACATGTCACACGTAGCTAGAATTCAACTTAGTTTTGATTATGTCATCTAAATTATCTTTAGTCTCCCTCTAGCCTTCACACCTGCAATTTTAATCAATTAAATTTGTTTAACTAGAATACATTGATTGTCTTTGAACATGTTAACATTATCTTAACATATTTCATTGTATCATTTGTAGGAGCTTCTTGTAATTGCTTTCAGATAGTAGTATCTTTTTTATTTCTTTTTGTAATCTCACAATCCATCTTGCCATTCTTGGCATTGCTACATTTATTTTTTGCATGCTTGTTTCTTTACAATTCAATACTCTGAATCGTAAAGTATAAATTTCTTTAACTTAAAGGCATACAATGATCACGTCATGATACTCCAAAAGATCTTATCCATGTCAACTATTCAATCTTTTATCCTATCAGTAATATGTCCATCAATATCTGCTTGTTGCATAATCAATCCAATATGTTCAAAATACTGACAGGAATTTCATGTCTATCTAACTTTACTACTTATCTACATCATTTTCTTAGTTAAAATTACAAATGTAGTCAATTTCAGGTTTACTTAAAACCTTTAGTTTCTCAAGTTCCTCTCCACAGTTCAAGCTTGAGTTTCTTCTACACTCTCATGGATAAGCACAATATACTCTACCAATAAAATACACCATAGAGATCTCTCTTGAATATAGTATGCAAATTTATATTTTACCAACATTTAAAAAAATACATTATCATACATAGTTTCTATAACATCTTCCAGCAATACCCTAAGTCTATAACTTTAATATTCAATTTATATTTCACTTATTCAATGAATCATGAATGATCTCATATTTGTAAACTGATGTTATTCTTTATCATGAAAAATATTGAAAAGTTTGCAATATACTTTTTCTCAAATTAAAGCCTTATAAATTGCTTGATTCGTGCATTTTTTTCACATCGGACAATAAGGAATCTATAATCAAATTTCCAAGTTTGGTTAATGCAATGAGGAAACTTCAATAAAGTTAAATAAACTACAGAACAGGTCTAACATGAAAATTCACAACTTACTCTCTAGCTTTCTGAAATTCATCTTTCAAGCCCATTATATATAGTGTATCCAAAGAGTCTATGAGGGTTGCACCAAGACCACCAAAACTATTTGCACCACTCTTTGATTGTGGCTGTCCAATAAAAGAAAGATATTATGTCATTCAAATTTTTCGAGAGAAAAAAAAAAATTGGACTATTGATAGCTCATGATTCCATAAACATCAGTTAGAAATGTTTGCATCTCATAACACACCTGAAGCTCGTCTTGGCCCCATGCATACTCTACGTATGAGTTCCATGCATGAAGCATAGCCTCTTTGACCTTTTCCCTACGTTCATCGTTAACAGGATCAATTTCAACTTCCCTAGTAAGTTTGACATTCTCCCTCATGTCATCTGAAACACCAACTTTTCGCAACTGCAAGAAGAAACAGTTAATGGAATCTTCAAACACCATTCAATTGTAGGCACAACAGGCAAGCACATAAATATTTGATATACCTGATCTTGCAATCTGTTTAATTCTTCCTGGAGCGTAGTGATCTCTGCCTGCATTTTTTTTCAGGTTATATTAACATCCCACCCATATAAATGTAAAGCCATTGGTAGAATCAAAGTGGATACAGCCGCTTAGCAAGATGATAACCTATCTTACTAGTCGAAGCCTCCAAAGTAATCCAACCTGTTCCTAACAACATTCCATCAGTTTTATGGTCCTTGTGGTTAAAGGACACATTTTGATCAATCTGTTCATCAGGAACGGCACCACCATATCCTCAAACTATAACCTTCTCAGTTCCTCCACAATTCATCAATTCAAAAATCAAAAGGCTTCGTAAACAATGGCAAACGGATCTACTACCAGCAGCAAAAAGCAACTCGAAATCTAGCCGGCGATCCGAAGTTTCAGCGTGAACGAAAAAGCGTAGAGAAGAATCGGAAAAGAAAAAGGGAGGACCTCGTGCTCGCGGATCAGAGACTGCCTATCCCAGAAGGCGAAGGTAGCGACGACGAACGCGATGAAGAGGAAGGCGAGCCGCTTCGGTCGCTTCAGGTAGTAAGCGGGGTGGAGGTACCGCAACGGTCCGGAGGTGGACGACCGCCGCGCCATCGGATCGCCCGAGACGGAGCCCTGCCGCCGACCGGAGTCCTACGCGACCCCCTCGATCGCTAGACGCGGAGAAGGAGCGTGCGATTGGGTTTGGATCTGCGCGTGAATGAATTCTTTTTCTTGATCGAGTCGCTTTTCAGTCGTTGGATCGATTCGATCCCTTCCTCGCCTTCGGCTCGATGCTTTTCAGTCGTTGGATCGATTCGATCCCTTCCTCGTCTTCGTCTCGATGCTTTTCAGTCGTTGGATCGATTCGATCCCTTCCTCGTCTTCGGCTCGATGCTTTTCAGTCGTTGGATTGATTCGATCCCTTCCTCGTCTTCGGCTCGATGCTTGACGTGCTCCTCTCTGTCTCTGGTGTAGAGCCGCTAATTGCGCATCGGCGTGAATCCTAAAAATGGACGACTGGATTGATTAGATCCTGGAAAGCTTCTAAATTTAGTACATCATCAAAATCTATTGCAGCAAAAACCTCACAGCCCGTTACAAAATTATATGAATTAAAATAAATCACAAAAAAAAACCGAACGTTCGATTAGATGAATTGAAGGTTCTAGTCAATCTGAACTTCGATCTAGTTCAATTGGGAAAACCGAAGATCAACAAGATCGTTGCCGCGCACCGATCTGAATATCAGAGAGTTCATGAATATGATCATGGTGTGGATTATATCTCTTGACTCAGAAAAATTTCTATGATCATTGAACACTTTTAAATAAAGTTTAACAATGACTAATCGAGCAAAATCACATTTAATCAACTTGAATCACTTTTCAAATAGGCAAATGTGCTCTGACTTGAAACAAGTTGATACATCAAGTGCCAGATTGAGCATCAATGAAGTGAAAACGGGAAAATTACTTGGTAAAAGTTGAATACATTAACAAGATTTTATGTCCTACAAAGGACAAAGAAACATAGTGCCTCAGAAAAATAGCAGACGCCACCCTAACATGATCATACAATCTTCCATAGTGATCGATCTTCTACCTTGTCGATGCTCCAGACACGTTAAAAGAGTTTCCCAGTTTACGCATGTATTCTCAAGAGACACATTACATAGCGAGGGGGGGTCAGATGTAGAGACTGCACCAAAGAATAGTGATCTCGTAGATCATTTAAATGCCTGTATTGTTGGAGAACATCTGCATCAGACTGTCAAGGGCTTCGGGCAAAAATTTCCTAGCAAACAAATAACATGGCCTTCTCATTCCATTCCACAGACAAGGCGTCAGTGTCACCACCATCTGCAACAATCATTTAGCCAAGTGAGTCGTTAGCTTTCGACTTTGAAGCAAAACAAGGTGACGGATTCTGGGAGCATGTTCTTGTACTCAATTAGCTGATGCATATTGTTTTTTATAGACAAATCAGTTATGAGATCATTTGATGAATTTGCAGAGAACAAGTGTAAGGCATAATAGCTTCTTTAGGAAAACTGTACAAGATTAGCTTTGCAGATATTGTTGAAGGAAACTACTTTCTTTTTTTTTTACACTTTTGGTATATAATAGAATGTAAAATATGATGTGGAAAAAAAATAGTTACCTTTTCGTCACTTGTGGTATGGTAATTATCACCAATAGACTGCAACACGATATCAAAGAGAGTGAATTCAGAATCTTCATGACAGACTGAATATAGTATCCAAGAAAGTAAAGAATGCATGCGACAGATTGGGTATAGTAATCCAAAAGAGCAAAGAATGGTTACAGTTATATTCTTCAGTAGTTCATATTTCACATCCACAGCCCTGTACGACTTCGGATGCCATTTTCCTTCAGACCAGTCAACACATGTCACTGACCAGTTTGCAATACCAGTAGGATCAATCTTCTGTAGGATACAGATATGTAAATTTCAGGAAACCAGTAACTAAACTACAATGTGTTTAACAAAGCAAACTAATAGTACAAATGGTTGCTGACAGTGAATAGAGTTGGCAGGTAGTGTTCATCAGCATAACAATTACGCCCATCAAAACCTGGCTGTCAAGATCAAAATACAATGATTATGTATGATTTTTCATGGGAACTCATACACAAGCTTTCATAAATAGCAATTCCATACCACTGGGATAATTCTCAGTGGGATAAATAATAGGAAAACAACATAGGTATGCGGTTAACCTTGCAATAAAGCTTGAACTTTGTGAAATACAAGCTATCTGCCATAACTATCAAAGCATGCTGGCGCTTCATTGAGAACCACTGCAATTTGGCAAACAAATCCATGACATAACAGCAGAAATAGCTTACAATACTAGAATGTTTTCAAATTTTTATAAACATAAAGCTATGCACCTTTGAGAAAAGTTAAAATGTAACCAAATTTCTTTTATCAGAAGAGTTTCATTGAATGAAGTCAGAAAGTGAAATCATGCTATCTTTGTTGCACAAGAGAAATAAAAACTTGAACAAAAATCAATTGAACGGCCAATATTTTCTCAGTATTTCCACTTCCTAATAAAATTAGATATGATATGCCACAAGATGTTGGAGCTGCCCCATTTAGGAACTGGTCAACAATCAAAGCAGCACTGCTGCCAAACATGATCACTCTGATTCTTTTGATTCCTTGGGCATGTGTTTTATGAGTCATCTCCATTATATATTAAAAAAAATACCAGATTGAAAGACCATCTGGTCTGACCAATTGAATCACCATATAATCATTGTGAGACTATTATCATACCACAAACCAATATTTGTATCACCAATTAGCACTATTTTAAATTGTATGCAATTCTTAGCTTGATTAATTCATTTAACACTGAGGACTTGGTTAACCTTTCTTAGCTTGCCTTTTTTCCACTCATCCTGCTCAATAATTGTGCACTATTCGTTTTCAAAAAGAAAAACACGTATGCAACTGTGATGCATACATAATATTGTATTTTTAATAATATTCTGAAACTGAAAAAAGAGGAAATTGTATATATAAAAATTGTCCAGTTCAATGAATTCATTTTTTATGCTTGCCACTGAGTTTGTAGAATTGGATTTTCTGTGCATATAACATGTTTGCTTCTTCAGACTTGTCTTGTGTTCCTCTATAGCATGTACAAATTCTTCCACAATCTCCTTTTTGTATCGTTCTTATTTGGTTAAAAATTATCATTCTTACTTTGTACTAAATTAAGCCATCCTTTCTTGTACTTGATCACAGTTACACATTTAAGAAAAGAGTTTCATGGTGTTAAAAAGTTGGTTGGCTAGCCATTTATCCTAAAAGTTTGAGTTGTTGTATTGGTTTAAGTCAAGCCTTTGGCCTTCACCATGTTAAAGTTGATAGGCTAACCACTTATATCAAAAGCTTGAGCTAATGGAAAATTGGCCATTTTTTATATTTATATTCTTAATACACAGGAAGTATGAAACAAATTACCTGTGAACCCTTTCGAAAATCCTTCTCTTCAATCTCAGGCAGCATATGCTCAGTATACCTTGCATTTCCATGAGCACCAGGATCCCAAAAGCTGTAACATTTTCAAAGAATTAGAAAAATATGGGCATTGATGATTGATCAGTGTGTGAAAATTTATGTTAGGAGAACAGTTTACGTATCCAAAAAAAAAAACTTGGTTCAGAGTTGCTACAGTTGAACATAATTTATCAAACATACAATATTCAGAGGCCAAGACCAATAGAAGAAAGCTAAAGAAGTTAGTGAAGCTGATAGGAGTATTACCTATCAATGAAGCTGATGTTTGTTCCCATCAGATAGTCGTACACGTAATTGAATTTATGTAAAGGAATACAACTGTGAATAAACAAAGATTTGTATTCATTTAACTAGGCAAATTACCTGACGAACAAATCATAATCAAAGGACCCAGTTACCTGTCAGAAAGCAAAACAAAGTGCTGATTACCAGGGTCTTGGAGCGCATTCGCCAGGAGCCTTTTCTCTGCCTCCACCATGGAAATTTTACCCCACACAACCTGAAATTCAACTTTTTGTTGAATACTGGTGCGCATTTGAGTTTTAAGCAAGCTAAAAAATATCCTTTGAAAAACAGCTCAACCAGAATCGTATTATACATTTCAGGTTAAAGATTAAGTTTGTCATTTCATGCTGAAATACAATTAGCACACAAGGTGAACTTTTATCAGTTTGGCCACTTTGCTTAGTTGTTGTCTTATAGTACGTAATGCATGATTTCAGATATCCTCCTGAACTCCTTAGTTGTTGTCTTATAGTACGTAATGCATGATTTCAGATATCCTCCTGAACTCCTCGTAAAGAATAATGCCACAATGTATAGTAACAATGACACAGTACATAAACCATTGGGCTGACCATTTTGCTCAGTGTAACTACATATATGATGATCTATGGCCTTTGATTTATCAAGGAGAAAAGCATAATGCACCCAACATTTCTGTATTCTTATCTCAATGAGAGTGAAGTCATCCATAGTGGAGTGGGACTAACAAAAGCATTTAATCAGTATTTCAGTCTAGATGAAGATATAGATTTACAAACCTTTGCACTCCTAATGTCACGTCCAATGAATAAAGGACTCACATGTATTGGCTTCTCCCGTGATGCATGTACATAGATGGAAAATTTTCCTTCATGACCCTGTCACATTTAACCACATAAGCAGACTATTGTTTTAGCATCTAATATTTTACAAGAACAGCATAAGTTAGAAAAACATATTGATTGCTATGTCAACTTGGCATGACATACAAGTTTGAGTCTCATTTTTTTAAGAAACATACATATATTAGGGCTCTTGCATGTTTTGATGAAATAAGCATTACATAAAGCAGTTACCAGTCTAGAGTGAAAAACATCCTAAGGAATTGCAATCTATTGTTTGTTGTGATATTTTGAGATTTCAACATAATCACTGCTACTTATGCTTGTTTTAGTTTTTAGGCAAGTTCCATATAATATCATGTGTGCCTGATGAATCCACTAATTTTTCATAGCACTAGCTAACACAAGGATTCCAAACCAACTCTTGACCGAGTATTTATCTTTTTCCAATTAATTTTCTTCTTGTCTCTTACCATTTCCTTTGTCATGTTATCTTATAGTTTTTCTCTGTTCTGATCAATTTTCTCTCCCCTTCTTGTTTTCGTTCTTTTATTCCATCTATAAATTCTGTGATGTTTATTATAATTCAACAATGATGGATAGGAATGATAGCCAAAGCAAGGAGAATGGGGTATAGATAATTGGCTAGGAAAATAATGTGGACAAGGGCATTATGTAGCATGATTAAACTAGATCAAAGTGTTAGATAATTTTGAGGTCATTTGGAAAAAAAAATGGGAATAACAAAAGCATTATCCAACTTTGTTATCTTAGAAGTCAGAATTATCTGAATGTTAATAAAGGAATCTTAATGATAATAATCTTTTACTTGTTTTTCTTTCCTATAGGATTGAAGATGTCAAAAATAACTAATTTGGCATAAAAAGACCCCAAGAATATAACTTGTAGTTTTTATGGGAACCAACGTGTGATACTCCACTGAATGAATGATCAAGTAAAAATAATTAGTAAATCAATCCCAAAATTTTCATTCCTACTCTCCATTTTCATTCTCTATTTTATACATTCTGTTGGCAGGAATACTTGAATCTGGTAATTAACAAAAAAGCACTGAGAGCAAAGGATATATGGAATCTAACATAATCATTCCTACTCTTCTTTCAAGAGACTTTCATCTTCTTCAGAAGAATCAATAAACTGACTTTTGTTTCTTAATTTTCAGAAAGTTTTGCCTTTCTTAATCAAACAACTTTTTCTTCCAAAGCATGGCATTTTCCATGCAACATACGTCAAACTTCTACCAGTTTCTAGTGTGGAAACAAGGTATGCTGTGCAATAACCAATCAATGAAATTTACACATGTTTGCTTCTTAACCAGTGAGTCATAGATTACCATCTGAAAGTTTATTAGGACTTTACGAAATAGGGAAAGTAGAGTGGTCAGATTAAATGGTTCAGCGGAAAGAATCATAAATGAAGAAGAGAAAAGAAACCCAGTTAACATTTCAGGTTTTGACATATATATATGTGTGTATATATGAACAGCAGATGACAGTACACTGGATAACATGGTAGTAAGCATGGAGCCATTGAACTGGAGTAAGCCAGTAATTTTTGTATAATGATAATAAATGGAGAAAAGTGCATCATAAAATGTAAGGAAAAAATCATCTAATATCTAGGAGAGACTGCCTCTTCTATATGATTGTGTGTTGATCTTGATTTGGGATACAATTTAGTTCAAACTTCAAAATACCTAGCAAGGCTGATGCCTGATACATATAAAATAGATGTTGAACATTCTCCAGTTGTCTAGTTTTATCACATTACATGAGCAATATTAGGAGCTCTGGGTAACAGGAGATGCTGGATCACAAAGTATCATTTTTGAACCATGATATTGATTGCAAATATTAAACTGAATGAACACTGAGAATTTCATGATCCATATAATCTACTAGTTTCTGTTTTTTTGTTTGCTCTGCAAAACAGAACTGCATATTGCCATTTAATCTTTTCCTGGTTTTCAATGCATATATTCACAACTTACACAAGACACAGAGCAACAAATGTCTAGTTTATAACTTCATGCCTCATTACTGATACTTACATCCTATTTCAATTATACTGCAAATGCAACATTTATTCATAATTGATTTGCATGTGTGACTTCTGCATCTCGACAAAATTTTCAGCACTGAGGAACGTCAATATAGGTCAGAGTCAAACATACAAATGTAATTTTTCAAGAATAAAAAGTAAATCATTTCAGAGATGGAAAGAAAAAAGGAGTAGAATGATATGAAAGAAATACTCTTACCAAGAAAAAAACCTCCCAGAGTTTTTCGAAGGGCAATGAACCTGGAGTCAAGAACATAAAGGCAATTTTGGGATTCTTTGGTCGCACTAATGGGGTTGAAAGTATTTCTTTAATGACAACTTGAGAAGCAATTTCATCGTCTGTAAGCTCTCGAGCTATAGGAGGCAGCCAATCCATAATAGGACTGCAAACCCGTGAAGAAAAAAAGTAGCAAGCTGAATACCGCCGAGGTGGATATACATAGGCCCCAATCAAGGATACACATACCAAACATACTAATATCAGTATCCAGCGAGGCGGCCTTGCAGATGGCCTACCACGTGACACTGGCAAATATTGTGTGTTCCCATTGCCATAATGCAATGCATGAGTTACTTTCATCTTCTTCTCATTACAAAAAACTCATACTAACTACTATATCTTCCTGTCAAGACACATCCATCAGAAGTGCATGAGGAATCATCAACCACAAATCTGCTGAGAAGATTGCAGGAATTGTCAACAAGATGACCTAACTGCAGCAAGAATGAAGTTTATTCTCCATTTTTAAATATAAACATTTTCCGAAACAAGATATTGTATAAACTACTCAATCCATAAACTAAATAGAGAATGAATCAATAACAGCAGTTGCAACATCTAAAGACATACATAAAGAACATGGCCAAGCTACCACCTTTTTTCCACCTGATCCACATTATCCAAAACTAAAGTTTTTTTTTTTTTTTTTGTACAGCTTTTACGCTACGGACTTACAGTGCCTCGTCTACCGAAGGATATGACTATGTACACCAAATGTAATTGTCCCCTCGTCCTCCCAACACTATCCTCATGAGCCTCCAAACCAAAGTTTTCTTTTTCAACCTTTCACAACCTATGGTTTCAAAAACCCGCAAAATCCAAGAAATAGACAACCCGTAATCAAACCCCTAAGGTTTCAAGTGAAGATTCCACAACTGGAATGGGGTGTCTCCCAGTTTCGACGCTCGAATTCAGATCGCATTCCCCTAAAAATAAGACCCGGAATACCTAACACCCAGCTGCCAAATCATGCTCTACCACCGGCGCCTAACTCTCGACCGCCAAATTCCCAAACCGCAAGCCCCATGGAGCTGCATGCCAGACCAAGGAACCTCGGAATTTAAGAATCGGAGGAAAAACACAGCCAACAACAGAAGGTGGAACGGTTCCCAGCGGATTCCATGTCCAAATAGAGACAATGCCAAAAGAAATCGGAAGATCGAGGCGATCGGCTAAAGGGCTGGGCCTTACCGTGGAAGACCGGCGGAGATAGTGCCTAAAGTCGAGATCCGCAACGGAATCAAGAGACGAAACGAAGAGATCTAGCGAGAGAGAGAGAGAGAGAGATCGAGGAGCTTAACAAATAACCTAACAATAACGTAGATCAAGAACTCTGCGCTGATACGCCCAACAACAACTCGCTTCACAATAAGCAACAACGTACATGGCCATTATTGCTCGACATGGGCATAATAATATAATGATTAATAAACAAGGAAAATATTCATTTTGCCCTCTAAAATTAACTTTTTTTTCAAAATTTTGTAGAAACTTTTTAAATCACCATTTCACTGTTGATTATTAAGAATGTTTTGAATATTATACAGCAATTTTACTGAATCGAGTACTTAACTTTCTGTGATACCTAACGCGGTCCTAAGTTTTATATTTACTAAAATGCTTATCTATTTCCTATTATACTCGGGGTCGATTATGGTTAAACTTTATGTGCTCCGATTATTACGTAGCATTATAATCAACTCATGACAAAATAATTTAAAATTATGTTAATTTCAAAAATTCATAACATTTTATCAAGGCTGTGAAACTATTTATGTTCGAGGATGTGATTACACTTACAAAATATAAGGAGTGAAATGAATTTGATTTGAAGTATTTTTGTGCTGTATAAAGTTATCGAGTTTTGGATGATTTTATTGTGTTCAAAATTTTAAAATTTTGACATGGTCTATCCTCTACTCCAGGAGTCTTAAGAACCCTTTAATAGTCTTAGTGAGTAAGTATGACAAATCTAACTTTTTTAATTAGAGTAAAAAGTAAAGTCATCATTTTAACGAATCCTTCATGATGGATCTACACTTTTTAGGAGGAGGTAAATTATAGGGAGCATTTATCCTAGCGCAGCGACCCTTTAGATGGGGGAGATCAGGCATCCAGCGAGACATCTTACACCCGCTAGGAATTGATTCCAAGATCTATTAGAGCAATCATCCATGCAGGTACCAACTACACCAATCCGTGGGAGCAACCTAAGCTGTTTAATGAATTTATGTTAAATTATCTTAAATTGTGAAGATTTTAAAAACTCACAACTCTCAATTTACGTTGTGGAATCCAAGTCTAAAAGCATGGTTACACTTAGGAGACTCTTAAGAATGTAATTGTCTTGATTTGAAGTGATTATGAGATTTCTAAGGTCAATTGTGAGTTTTGACCAAAATTCTCTTATGATCTTATCATGTCTAGAATTTTAAAATCTTAACATCATTTAAACCAAGTTAGTCCTAAAAATCTCTTGGTGACGTTGGTGAGTAAATATAATAGGCCTAGGCCCTCTAATAAGGTTGTGTCAAATTATCTTAAGGTTGTGAAGATTTTAAAA
>JBBUKS010505497.1:0-13919 GCA_038050645.1 Hedychium gardnerianum | reverse complement strand
CTAAATTGCTCATGTTATTTGCAGCAATGACTGTGGCTTCTTTGTGATGCAATACATAAGATGTCTGTTGTATGATCAAAAGATGGATTTCAAACAAGCAGACATGAAAAAATTTAGAATAGATGTTGTAGTGTCAATTCTGAAGGACAAGTTCTCAATTTTTCCTGACTAAATTAACCATTTTGCTGTAACATTAAAACATGGGTAGTGATTGTACAATCTAATATTGTGTAGTTAAGACAAGTAACTATTGTATATATATGTCTTTGTTACAATCTTAGTAAAGCCCAGCATGGATGAATGTAATGGAATATTTGTATACAGAATGTGTGTGTAATGTTGATAATCAAGTAACCTCAGATTGTTATGTATGATATATGAAATTTATACTGAATTATCATAGTATTCAATTTAACTTCAAGCCTCAGAATACACCTTGTCATTGGCAAGGTGGTGGTGAATTTGGTATAACGTGGTTATGTTCTTCCCATACCAGCACCAATGTGGTGCTGTTCTTTCCAGACTAGCACCACACTGGTGCTGCTCTTGTGGCAAACCAGCATCACTGTCCGTGCCAATTGGCACGTGGCTATAGCTTCTTGTGGGAGTCTCAGAACCATGATTGGAAGTCATATCTACCTTCTACACACTCTCATATTCCTTCCCATGTCAACATTTTAGAAATCCAAGCCCTCTAGGCCCGTCAATGGGTTTCGGTCAAAACCCAATGATTGACCTGGAGAGCTTGGATCAGACCCATTCTAAGTCGTGTGGGTTAAAATGGGTTAGGAGAGTCCAAATACGCCCTCATGTACTAATTTTAGACCTTACCAGCAATGATCCAAAGGCGTCCAAGCATGTTTTCACAAAGTGGTGTTGGTTTAGGAAGAGCAGCACCAACGTGGTGTTGTTCTTTCCAAACCAGCATCACGCTGGTGCTGCTCTTGTGCCAAACCAGTACCACGATTTGTGTCAATTGGCACGCGACCATAGTTTAATGTGAGAGTCTCAAAACCATATTTGGAGGTCATATTTATCTTCTAGACACTCTCATATTCATTCTCATGTCAAAATTTCAGAAATTCAAGTCTCCTAGGTCAATTAATGGGTTTTGATTAAAACTCATTAATTGATCTGGAGGGCTCAGATCGAATCTATTCCAAGTCGTGTGAGTTAATATGAATTAGGACACTCTAAATATGCCCCCATTTATTGATTTTAGACCTTGTCGGCAATGATCCAAAGGAGTCCAAGACTGCGTGTATAGAGTAGTGTTGGTTTAGGAAGAGCAGCATTAACGTAGTGCTATTCTTTCCAGACCAGCACCATGCTGATGTTGCTCTTGTGTCATACTAGCATCACGGTTCGTGCCAATTAACACATGGTCATAGCTTAATGTGGGAGTCTCAGAACCATGCTTGGAGGTCATCTCTATCTTTTAGACACTCTCATTTTCCTTCTCATGCCAACATTTCAGAAATTCAAGCTACCTAGGTTTATTAATGGGTTTCGGTCAAAACCTATTGATTGAGTTGGAGACCTCAGATCGGACTCATTCTAAGTTGTGTTGGTTAATATGGGTCAGGACAGTCCAAATATGTCATCATTTACTGATTTTAGACCTTGCCAACAATGATCCAAATGAGTTAAAGCTTGTGTGTATAAAGTGGTGCTGGTTTAGGAAGAACAATACCAACGTGGTGTTGTTCTTTCTATATCAGCACCAAGTTGGTGTTACTCTTGTGTCAAACCAGCACCACGGTCCGTGTCAGTTGACACGCGATCATAGCTTAATGTGAGAGTCTTAGAATCATGCTTGACGGTTATATCTATCTTCTAGACATGCTAGTTTGACACATATTAGTTCTTTAGAATCATGCTACCACGGTCCAGGTCAATCGGGTTGACAAACTGCAGTGTCGAGCGAAGGAAGTCCACAAAAGAACTAAAGAATTAGTTGGGAACTTAGGGGATGGGACGACAAACAAAGATGAATAACTTTTTAGGAAGAATTTGAGTTATTTAAACTGTTTAATGATTTTTCTATATATTATGTATTGTTTAATGATCTTTCTATGTATTATACACTGTTTAATGGTCTTTCTATGTATTATGCATTGTTTAATGGTCTTTCTATTTATTATGCACTGTTTAATGATCTACATCGTTTACGATAATTTCCTTAAAGATGTACTGAGTGATTTACATTTATAAAAAAACACACAAAATGTTCAAATTACCCAAAAGGCGCACTTTATTCCTCTTTTACCCGCTCTATCAAATTTTCATTCCTTTTTTTGCAAGTATCTAAGGCGTATTTAAAACAAAGATTTGAAAAAATTGCTTAAATTGGTTTGGATCTACATGACATCTCTCTGCGCGGGGAAAGAAAATATTTCTCTAGGCATAGGTTATTTTCTTCTACTCTCTATCTCGTCGGCAAACCTCTCAAAAGTCGAAACCCTACACACGTGTCATCTTGTTCAACTTTTAGCTTGCGCTAATTGAGATAGGGTTTTCGTGAAACTATATCAGTCATCTCCCTCCCCTCCTATTTTGTACTCATTATTCAGAATGATATGTTTAGGGTTTGTCTGCCTGCTTTATTTATTGTTGGTTTTAGGGTATCGTAGTTTCTAACAACCATACTATTTATGATTGAGGGTCTGTAAATCCAATATCTTAGTTCCTAACAACCACTGTAGTGGTGTTGTTTATAACCCAAAATTTTAATTTGGTGGTAAATTTCGAAGAACACGGTGATGCTTGATTTTAAAAACCACCACCAAGGTGGTGATGAATTTCAAAAATCAGTACCAATGTGGTGGTGGAATTCCAAAATCGACACTACTTTGGTGCTGGATTACAAAATCTTTCACCACTTTGGAGCTGGAATAAAAAAACTAGCACCACCTAATTTAAAAAAATAGAGACATATTGATAAATTCATATGTATATAAAATGTGTCTTACAATACCCAATAAGAATTTGTTATGTAACATACATTACATATTGTGTCTAATTTAAAATTTGAATTCATATATTTGTTATACTAATATAGATGAATAGTCCTGTGATTAATTTTAGGTGCACATGAAGTTAGATCAATTGAATTCATGCATTATTGTGGTGCTACAATATGGTCTTAATAGTTTCATGAATTGGTTTAGTTTCTGAAAAATCAGCATCGTTGTGATACTATAATATGAAAACTAACATATTAATAAAAACATAGAAGTAACATTGATATAGTATTATATCAATGTCAAAATCGTATAATAAATGTCTGTTTATCTAGACATTAATTTATTTATCTTAAAAATATATATATATTTAAAATTTTAGATAGCAATTGATGTGACCCAAAAACTGCAATGGACTAGTATTTTAGATCATTTTAATAATTTCTTTGGGCGTTCAACAATGAAAGAAAGGCAACATGAGTATGATCGCTTACATGATCGACACAAAGCGATCATTAAACAATCTTCGTTTGCTATTTTTTTGGACATACAAGATATTCCATAAATTCGTGATATATTGGTGAATATATTTAAAAGTTGGGATTCAACAAGTCAAACCTTTAAATTTTCAGGTACGTTTTTCAGTTTTAAAAGGTATAAGCACATAATAGAAAATTATTTAACTTATATTTTCAGGTGTCTCAGTTGATTTCATTAGAAGAAATGTCGCTCTGTTGCTTGGAATTGCATGTAGAGGTGCTTCAGTACCTATTAACTCAAACAATATAAGGAGTGATCTCTTTCTTGCTCATTTATCTAACAAAAAAGAACCTACTAGATCAAGAATTGATGAATTATTGAAAATGTATTCCCATAGAATTGAAAGAGATGGTGATATTTTAGTTTTTTATAAATTATACATTTTGTATATATTAGTTTGTGTATTATTTTCTTTTAGTACATATGAGGTTCCATTAGGTCTTGTAGACATTGTAGATGATTTTGAAAATCTGAGTAGATTCAATTGGACTGAAGTCGTTCATCAATTTATTGCTCTCCAAATACCTACCATCGGGGATTTTTTTTCCATCAACCAACACATATCAGTCGACCACCTCACTTCCTTACCTAAAGAGATTTGTTGGTCTTCTGGCTGTGAGTCTGCTATTTAATGATGATTGTGATTTTTTTATATCAACATTATTATGTTGGTAACACTTTGTATAATGAAGCAGACTTGGTTTTTGGAGCATATCTCAATCCAGAAATCATCTACTACTGAAAGTTCTAGAATAAATAAATGGAGGTCTACTCCTTCACATATTAGTAAGGTGAGAGTGTTGTTGGACCAAGTCTCGCCTGAAAAGATAAATATCGAAGACTTTTACCTAACTTTCATTTACAGTTTCTTAATAAATGTTTCTAATTTTTTACGTTATTATCGAACTAGTCCCTCCCCCTTATGAAATTACATTGGTTGAGAATATCTCTTACCTTGATGATACTCCACATTCATTAGAGACATCACCAGTAGCTGATAAAGAAGCCAGAGGGCTAAGTGATAGTGAATGCTCAAATTACATTATTCATCATGACCGAATCTAACTATGGAGAACATGCAGCTCAATGAAAGAGTTAAAGGATTACTTGAAATAATAGAAAAATATAGCATCTTGGCTAAATCAAGTGACCCTGTAGTAGAATCTCAACTTGAATCAGTTGCTTGTAGAATAAGGACTAGGAGAGGACGAGATCGAACTCGCTATGATTATAAGGATACTCCTATTGATAGTCTATTGTGGTTCAAACTTTTACCTCAAAACAAGAGAAGCAAGCTAGAAATTTGCAAGGCTTTTGTGAACATCACAGAAGAAGGAGCAAAAGCCATTGTGGATCAGGGAAAAGAAAAAAATTAATATTTATGCTACGCAAGAACAGGAAAATATTATCATCATTCCCGAAGGAAAATCTGAAGAATAGGCTGAGAAGGAGGCTGAAAACATTGTAACACTTAATAAAATGAGATTGCAAGTCATTTCAGTAAGAATGTATTTACACATCAATTAATTTGAGAAGTTTGATTTCAATCTATAATTACATTTCTTGTTGTTCTTTATTTTGTTAATGGTAGTATGTGAAGAGACACTTTAAGACTCCCAAGAAAAGAAAACAAGATCAAGATGTGACCTACTTGTTAGATACATTGCAAAATTTAAAGTACGGTAATGTCAACCTATTATTATATAATTAATTTAATTATGTCACAAGTTTAATATTTCAAAGATTCTAGTATTTATTAACCTTATTGAAAGTAATTGATTTTCTTTGCAAGACCACTATAAGACCTGTTTGGGAGGAAATACCTTTTTGTTTAATGATGTCATTCTTATTATCTGGTGTTAATGGTGATATTTTTACAATAGGAGAATTAATTAACACTTATTTTTCGATCCTATTTAGGAGGGCCTCAACTAGTAGGTCATACAACAACTCAATTTATTGTTCAACCTTCTTCACTGTAAGTAATTTAATTTCTGAGATAATATATAATGGTTGCAAATATTATATTAATTGATTACTTATATATTTCTTTGCACAATTATAGGAAATATCAAAATTTTCATGAAAGACTAGGATCACCCATATCATAAAAACTCATATAGCTGAGGGAGGGGTTAGGTATATTTTTATACCTATTACCACAAATAATGCATACTTTCACTTGTTGTTTATCGATACAAAGGCCGTCACGTTCAATCATTATAACTCCCTTGCATATAATCATAAGACAACATCACTTCCTGCCCCCCTTATGCACTAGTCACTGTTCGAGCTGGCTAGACTAGCCCCCGTGATTCACCTCCTCCGTGTTGGTCCTGGGACGGACTGGCGGGGGCGCTGGGGGCGAGCGTTTCTCTTTTCTGCCACAATTAAACCATCTACATGGCATAATAATGCATCTAATCATGGCATATGACATGGTATGACATAATTAATGCAACTAATCATGACATGATATAATTAATGTCATAGTTGTTATAGATTTTATTTGGAATTAAAATATGATTAAGAATCTAATTTTCATAAATAAAGAAACAAAATTTTTAAATTAGGAAACAAAATTTCAAATTCAATTATATATTTTATTTAGGAAAAAATCTCAATTAAGAAAATCTAATTAATTAGGAAACAATTTTTGAATTTGAAATTTCCTAAATGGATTAGGAAATATAATTAGAATATTCTTAAATATTTTGGAATCTTTCCAAAATTAGAATTTCCTAAATTATTTTAGAAAATTTCCAAAATTGAAATTTTCTCAATAAATTAGGAAACTTTCCAAAATTAAAATTTCCTAACAAATTTGAAAAAAAATCAAAATTAATTTTATAACTAACTACAACTCATAAAATAATTTTATTATTATGTCAAAGCATGATCACGCTTTGATACCATTGTTGGGGAGCCCGATGGATGCATGCAAGGATATGTTTCGCAAAACACGTAGTGGAAAACAAATAATAAATCTAATGTATTACATCACACGTATCTCATGCATACAAGATACACACATGCAAGACATAACCGCAATACAAAATTTTATGATAAATAAATATACTTGTCATTTGATGTGGAGCAGGAATGACATCAACCAGCGACGCTATCAAACCTCGCCTCTATTCGTATCTATGCCAAGCAATCGTCAAGATGGCTTCCAAAGCCACGAGTAATATTTTTGTCTTCGGTACTAGCTGTCGATCATAGACAAAGCGATTCGAGAGAGGATCTCACCAACGGTTCGGTGTTCGACAACGTTAGCAACCGGAGGATCCCCCACTCGCTTCGATGCCCGACAGCGTACGCAACCCAACGGCAAGAAGCGAGGTGAACAACAGTCGAATCACTGCTATTCGGAGCTGTCCTTCCCTATTATCGGCGGTGTGACCGACGATAGGAAGGTCCGATGGTCAGCCGGTGACCACCGGAGGGAGGGTGACCGACGATGGGGCCTTGCGACGGCATCGCCATTGCTTGGAGGCGGCCATGCACGGGAGGACAACAGCAGCTTACTGCTATTCATGCCAAACGATCGGTGACCATATGACGACTTTGGTCCCGGAGGCCAAAGGCTGACTGAAGGGAAGAGGGCAGCTGGTGGGGCTGTCCGGGTACTGGTCGGCAGCGGTACAAGGGAAGCCTTCCCTTTTGTGGCCAGCGACGGTAACATAAGAGAGATGTGAGGGAGAAGGGTCAATCAAAAACCTGATTCTTTTCTCTCTTAATCTATATCTTATATAGATTTCATAACAGGTTGGAGAGAAAGTCCAAAACCCATTACCACTAAGCAAAACCCATCCATCAATCATAAGTTTTGTTCAAGACCAAACCAACTTGGTTCAAAACTAAAATACCTTAGTTCAATAACCAAACATCTTTTAATTAAACTAAACCAATTTGGTTTATAATTAAATCAAAGAGGGTCCAATTCATCTTTAAAAGATGTGGCACATCTTCGCTTTCGCTCTGGCAAAATATCTCCCATATTTTCCCTTCGTTTGGTCCAACCAGATTTAGTCTCTCTCGATCTGAGAATCTAATTCTCAAACTCATTTTAAGTCTTTCGGATAAACTCGTTGTACGTGTGACCCAATAGGTTCCCGGTTATGTTGGTCATTTATAATTAATAATTAATTACGAATATATCATGAGTGGCACCTAGTAGCACATCATGATCCCTAATTGATCGAAAAATTAATGGTTGATCTCATAACCACTTCTGAACCCTTCAGCAGGTATAATGAGTCATGCCTCGTTCCTTTCACTATCTTATACTCTCTTGGTTTAGGACATGGCCTATGTATCAGTCCCCACTAGGCTAACTACGTCAACCTAGCCCAAGTTATACTTCCTCGTCCTGTGGATTCAAATTACTCAGACAAGTATCCAAGAGTACCATACTCTTGACATGTATTGTTTTGGCCAAAGACTTCGAGTAACAATTCTGACAAGTGGCCTTAGGGTATAAGTCTTCTTATATAAGGAGTGGTGAATCCTCTATGGTCTATCTAAATATCTTCAGGCACTTCAACTTATACACAATTATCCCAGGTTCACACCTCCAAGGAGATGCTTGCATAAGATATTAAAGTATAAGTCTCCATGATTAAGATAACTTGAATACCTCAAGTCGAAGGAAATTTACACTTAAGCTACAATGAGATCTTCATTGACATATAAATATATGTAAAGAACCATATGAAGTCTCATGGCAGGTCGCTCCAATGTCTAAAGAATTTGGCTACTTTAATGATGTCCCTTGTGACTCACTACAGTCTGGAAGCTTATTCTAAAAATACTTTTTTGGTGTATCCAAAGCTAAATTTGAATATAACACAAGATCAAACTATCTTAGTCAAATCAAACATCTAAACCAATTAAAGAACAAGACCCATCTCACAAAACTACCGTGTATTGTGTGTACTGAGCCACATAGAACGGGTGAGATGTTAGGTTAATTAATTGAAATAAATTTTGAAAAGGTTTTTGAAAAAATTATAGGATTATTTTTATATAAAAATATTTATAAAATAGTCATTCACATAATGATGTTGAAAGAATTTCATATTTGATTGAGTGTAATTATAGATATCTTTTCGAAAATGTATACACCTTTGAAAATGAAAATTGTTGACCAATACCTAGCTTATAGCATCCTTAAGTCAACTATAATCTCCTAAACCCTTAGACACATAGGTATGTCTTCCTTGTAGACAAGGATGTCATAAGAGAGTGTTAGGTTAAGGGAGAGGCCCTATTGAAAGACCAAATTTTAAAAAGAAAAGTTTTACACAATTTTTGAAATTTTGGTTGAAAAAGATTATCCTTAAAATATTTTGAAAAGACATTTTCAACATATTTTTTTTTAAAAAAAAATCGAAGATGTTTTCTTACTTCAAAACTATTTTTCTTTTTGAAAATATTCTTCCAAATCATGCCTTAAAATTTGAAAATATATTTTGAGAAAACTAACTTTGAAAACTAACATGAAAATAGTTTTGAAAGTTATGTTTCAAAATGGATTTTGAAAGGTTTTTCAAATGCTTTTAAAAACCTTAAATATGTTGTCTTCCAGGAAGGGAAAGGAGACAATTTTTTACTAAGGATTACCCTATACCTAAGGAAGACTTTAGGAGTCAATTCTTTTTTATGTATACCAAAGGGGAAGAAAAAGGGTTTAAGTTAAAAAAACCCTAATTCTTAAATTTGGCATAATATCTAAAATGTTAAGTGATTAACCTAACTTAAATATATTATCAAACATCAAAAAGGGGAAGATTGTTGGTGCAATTAACCTCTAGGGTTTTAATGATTTGTTTGAATAATATGTTTAATGGAACTTGGTAAAGGTTGATCAAGTTAAGTGTAGAATACAAGCAAGTCAAAGAGTGACCGGGTGCTTGGAAGTGAGTGGGAACTAGGCAACAACAAGTCCTAGTTGGAAATTAGGCAATGGAAAGTCCTAGTTGAAAATCAGGCAGCGCAAGACTTGGTTAGGGATCAGGCAGTGGAAGGCCTAGTTGGGAACTATGTAGTAGAAGACCTAGTTGAGAACTAGGTGGAAGTCCAAGAGGGTCAGCTGGGAGCTGAACACTTGGTGTTCAAAGTACTAGTGTATCAGCTGGGAGCTAAACACTTGGCAAAGGAAACCTAGTAAGTTAGGTAGAACAAGTACTAGGTTTTGCATATTGTTTGCATGCAGAAAGTTGGACTGGAAGAAGTCTTAAAAGATTGGATTGTGTGTGGAGGCTGGACTAGTTGGGAACTAGTCCAGGCAACCGTACCCATGGTCCAATCGACTGTAACAATCCAGTGGACCTAAACAAGTCTAGTTAATTGAAAAACCTAAGTCTGATTGGGTTCAAGCGATTCGGTCTTTGGATGAGTTTTGACTGAGTTCTAAGTGATCGGAGGGTGTTTGAGGTGATCAGAAGGCCAAAACTTAGCTTGAAAAGGATCGAGTTTGTAGCCGAATCAATGGAGTTTCGTTGATCGAAAGATCTTTCAAGCGGCCAGAAGAGTGTCAATCAAGCTCTATAAAAGGGAGTCGAGGCATCTGCTTCCATCAATCAACTGCAATAAACATATCTTGTTCTCGTGCTCTAAAGTTATAAGATGAGCATACGGCTAAGTCCAAAAGGTTAAGTCCAAAAGGTGATTACAAGATGAGCATAACCAAACGTTTATTAACTGGTTACATGATCATATAAGTTTCATAAGTATTGAAATATAGGTTTTTTCAAAGCTAAGTTTAAATTTTATCACATTGTGAAATATAGGTTGCAAGTGTAGTTGGTCATTCCACCCATCAAATATTAGAATGATTGAAGTGGATAGCGCCCAGACCTAGAAATTAATTGTTAAATTACTCTAGTTATTTGATTGATGGGGTTACTTATCATACAAAAGAGTGTGATGATATACGAGTTGTTCATAACTCCCGAGTAAGTTTAGTTGCAAAGACAATGCAAGTTGCTAGTGCAAAGGACATAAATCCAGTTTTATCATACATGATATTTTGGGAGTTATTCAAGAAATATAAGAACTTGATTATCAAAAATTTCAAGTTCCAATGTTTAAATGTAATTGTGTTGAGAATAATAACAGTATTAAAGTTGATGATCTTGGTTTCACATTGGTAAACCTCAAGAGAATTGGATTCAAATCTGACTCTTTTATCTTGGGCAGTCAAGCAAAGCAGGTATTTTACATTGAAGATCTTCAAGATCCTACATGGCATGTTGTATGTGCAACTCTTACCAGGGAGTACATTGAATACATAAATGGTGATGAGTTGGAAAACGCTATAATCCACTATCAATGTTTTACAATAGAGTTTCTATCAATGGATGTTGACAGAATAGATGAAAATGAACCACCATGCATTCGTGAAGATTGTGATGGGACTTGGGTTGACAATAATTAAGTGTAATCATACATGGCATGAACCGCCATCACAAGTTCTAGTCTTTTGGTTATTGTTCATTAGTTGTAAATGGAGTTTATTTGTTTATTTGTATTGGAATAGATTTTATTTGAACATGAGACATGTTCCTTCTTTTGTGATTGTGATTCTTGTATGAGTAGTATTTTGAATGACATTGATGTATGAGGCAAATGTAAAAATATTATAATTTAGTTACCGAGAGATAATCAATCACAACCATACATTCCCCCACTATTTTTAGTATTTCAGTTTGAGGTAGAAAAAAAATAAAGAAGTGAATACTTAATTTTTTGTGTGGTATGTGTTGCATAGTGTATTTTTATGAATGTCTAACAAGTTGTCAATGCTTGCAAGAATTGTGTCATCGAGGAACATGACAAGATTCTAGCATTCAATAATCTCCTAATTTTTTGTGGACACTATGGCATCTCGTGAAAAACTTCGTATAGGAATGTCAATGATTGAGAAGTTCAGGGAATTAGAAAGGATGTAAGGTTCAATAAATTTGGACATCCAATAGGAGAATTTTCTTGTGAAATGCAAAGTTATATTGACGTTCTCACTCGAGATATGATAAGTTATCGGACTTAAGATAAGTTATCGGATGTGGAAGCAAGTTCCAAGTAATCTTAAAGAATTAATATGGGAATCGGTTAATGTAAGTTAGAATGTTTTGACAAGTTTAATTACCTTTCGTATGGTTATAATATATTTAACGTTATGGGTTAATTTTTTTTTACAATTGATATACAATATCCCAGATGGAAGAAGGGATGTTTGAATTCGGAAAATAATAAGTGACGTCAATATAAAGCTCTTCTCACTTAGAAGTTCATTTTGAGCAAGCTTGATAAACTTGAGGAGTTGAAAGAACCATCTAGTGGCTATGGTATTACACAAGATGATTGAAGTTTGTTTGTAATCAGTCGCATGTTTGACGACTTCATGATAAGATTCTTAATTTGTTATTTTATAATAAGTCAACCACAAGCCATTATTTACATAGAAATTTGATATATATGGGGAATGCTCAATTAACTAGAAAGTAAGTGATAAACAAAAGAAGAGAAGAAACCAGAACATATACCCCCATCGGCTTGCCCGTAAAGGATATGCATGTTTCGCTGACGAAATAGTAAGTATTTTTTTAACACAATAATAATAATAATAATAATAATAACCATAACCCTTTGGTTCTTGTATACAATGCATATTTATAATAATTCTGCCTAAATATAAATATAATTCCTACTAAATATGCCTATATTTTATTCCTACTAATGATTTCTAAATTAGTTTATATCATACATCCTGTTGTAGGCAAATGAATTATGTGATGATGATGAGATAATCAAGCTATTATTTGGAAGAAAGGACGGGGCAATAAGAAGGATCAATTTGAAGGCGATGATTTGAAAATGACAATAGAAAAGATTGTAAGCAAGCAATACATGAACTTCAATAATTTTTATTCATTAAAATTATTTTTAGTAATTATTTTATTTTATTATGCATGACAGGATGATTATATGCAACAAAAATGGAAAGGTAAGTTGTACTTTGAAGAGGCAAAAAAAGATATCCTTTCAAGATTCAGATGAACATACTGGGTGTATGAGAGGTGTTGGAGGTCATACCACTCTAACCATCTATTTTAATTTTAGAAGATTATAAAAGAGTCCTCTTGTTAATGGTCATTTACTCCTTCATGAAAAGAAGTTGATGGAGGCAAAAATATTAATCTCAGAACAAGATGCACACATTATAGAACAAAATTGTCGCATATCATATCAAGATGCAGGCCTACAGAAACTTGAAGCAATGTTCGAAAAGGGTGTATGTGATTGTAATATTGATGAAAAAGGAAGTTGCTCAGTAAAGTTTCATCCCATGAGTAAAGAAAAAAATAAAATCGAAAATAATGTCCCAAAGTTTGAAACTTTGAATGATGATGACATCCAAGTTTTGAGCAATGATGATTTTTTGTAGGTATATATTTAATTATGGTTATATTACTTAGTATTATTACAACAATGAGTTGCATCAATTTATAACATGATTAATTGTCTTCTAAGATAAGTAAGTTGTATTGACATTGAGTCCTAAGATCAATATCATTGCCTATGTTATAATTGTTGATGTCAATACGGTTGGTAAATTATTTCATGGTATTCCATTACTCATGAATTGCATGTGCGTCTCCATTGATAAGACTGTGAAAAATTTAGCATATTTGTCATTTTCAATTCCAATTGAATGTGATACTATTGATGATGATATAAGAACACGTGTGATTTGGCCGGCATACTTGATAGTGATGCATGATGAGATAAATGTCATATTATCTTTAAAGTTAAATTGTTAGAAAAAATTTAATATTAAACCTAACATGTATATATTTGTAATTTTTAGAAGCCTCTTAGGAAAAAAAAATATTGTCAAGAAAAATAAACATATTATGTCATCACGTGTACGAAAAACATTATATTTATTATATTATTATTATAATCATGCTTTAAATGATGAAAAAAATATACTATCATAACAATCGCATGACCGTTATGATCGCACAATCAGAGAAAGAGAAGATGTGGAGGAGAAAGGAGTGGATGAAAAAGAGAAAGAGAAGAAGAAGAGGACCGTTATGATCATAACAATCGCACGACCGTTTTGCTCCTCTAGTTGTGGTAACAGAGACTACTATTTAATTGGGCGGAGCCAGGTCAGGATACAATATAAGACCATAAACCAGAAAGTGAAACTAATTCCAGCCCAAAAATAATTTACTCCCACCTTTTGACTTTTTAATTTAATTTAAAATTATTAAAGTAGTTTTACTTCCCTTATCATAGTTCGTGACTCCTGTGATGCAATGTCCCCACGGGATGAGCTGTTGGTTAGTGCATGAGGTGTTGTCACAATGAGGTCTAGGGGTCAAATCCTGGCTAGTA
>JBBUKS010505477.1:0-13920 GCA_038050645.1 Hedychium gardnerianum | reverse complement strand
ATTAATAATAGAATATGATACAAAAAGTCCTTAGTCAATCATCACATAATTGGCTCTAGGGCTTCTACTAACACCACAATCCTCTATATTGTAACACAGTCGTGCCTCCCAGGCACGACTATTCTTTTGGTCACAGATTCGGCCATGACAGGCCATGTCGCGGTCGAACAAAGGGGATAAAACCCTAATTTTTTAGGTCATGCCTCACTTCTCTCAACAATGCCCCCTTTCTTCTATTTGAAATCTCTTCTTCTTCCCTCCCAAACCCTAAATCAAGAGCTCCCAAACTTCCCCCAAAGCCCTAGATTTTTGATTCCCTCTTCTTTCTCCTCTCCAAGAAGTAGTCTTTCCTGAAACCCTAAGTTCCTCTCCTCCCTTCCTGCCAAAGAAGAAATCTTCTTCTTCTTTCTCTCCTTTTTTCAACCAACTTTGATCTGAGCCATCAAGAGAAGGATCTCTCTTCTCTTGATTTCCCTCTTCTCTCTCTCCTTAAGCAAACTCCTCTTTCTTCTTCAAGAAGAGGAACATTCCTCTCCTCCTCTTGAGCTTTCTTTCTCACTCTCTTTTCATTTTTTCTTTAGTCGTCGTCTTTTAGAACATTGATATTTACACTTGTAAGTAATATTCTAAAAAGTATTAAGAGGTCCTACGTGGCGCCTTTTAGAATATTGTTAGTACCAAACTAAGTATGGTAGGCAGATTCGATAGATGTTGAAGATTATCTATGCATCTAATAGATGCTGGCTTAGTTGACCCAAATTGAGTAGGACTCAAAAGTTAAAGACTTGTAGATGAGGACTCTAAGGATGAAGCAGGATTGGATGAAGACGTAAATTCAGAGTGTGAAGAAAGCTCTTGGTCACGGATGAATAATATTTTTTAATTCACATATTCAATTTTTTAAATTAATTAATATTAAAAATGATCGATACTCATGAAAAAATTTTATCGGTCACTAGAATAAATTGAAGTGCTCATAGATACTCATCCAAGCAACCAATTTTTTAGAATTATTTTCTCTCTGGAAAAAAATCTTTGCAATATGTTATAATTAAGATTAATCTTTAAATGTTTGATTAACGGCTTGAAGGACTTAATTAATCAATGTACTGTAATCCCGGGACGTCACACACAGATGAATCCTGAAGAGAGGATAGTTGTAGTGGAGTCATCAACTGAGTATCTATTAAGTTTCCGTTGATTTTACGCTTAGTTTTTTTTTTTTTTGGTATAGTTGAATTGATTCTAACTTGAACAGATTGTATTGCACCATTAATTATATCAACCATTTCAATTATTAACTGGCCAACCAAATACCTAATTGGCTAATCTTAATTAAACACGACAAAATTTTTGACCATTCATTAGTCAAACCATCTATCTCTTAGTTCATTCAGTAATAATATTGAATTAACGTGCAAAGAAATGATCAGAATAAAATAACTTGGCCAGTTTTTTTTTTTTTTTGGTTCCCTTTCAGCGTAAAAAACTCTCACCGTTTGGGTCTGAAAAACGACAAATGGAGGCGTAAAATTAGTGGTGGAATCTTCGCAGCAAAAGATCCTTCGCCGCCATTGACTTCCAACATAATACGGCATCTTTTATGACATTATATCTGAGACCGGCATTTTCTGTTATGCACCGTATTTGTGGGGTAACATTATTTTGTACTCCAGTTTTATACTACGTGACTTGGTGTGTACGTACAACTGGCGTCCGTGGTCGTATTTTCTTTTCAATTTGGTCCAACTTCTCTATTAATTCATCGCAGTTTTCCCCCTTCCTCATTTATCACAGTTAATAAGATAATGTATCATGCACCAAAGAAAAGAAGGAAAAAAAAAATAGAAGAGCGGAGATAAGTCTATACATCTTCCTGTATGAAGAGTGAAAATTCCACAATCAAACAAAAGAGGACGGTACGGCATGCAGACTGATTAAATTATATGATTGCAGAAGAAGGTTAAAAGTCAAAAACAAATGCTCAACGAGAGCAAAGAACAAGGACACGAGCTAGAAAGCAACGCTCTGTGAGATCATTGTATGCGCACTCTGCCTCTCCTGGATTCCTAACTTGGCTTCTATTCCCTTCATCGTCTTTATTCACTTTCCACTCCACCAGTACATTAAATTACATTATCAATAATGATTCAGAGATGCATCCTCTGTTTCTCTCCAGAGAAGCAGGAAACAGCACAGAGGTAACGTATTATATTCATCGATATGTTTCAACAATTTCAATTAACTCAAAAGCGAAGAAATTTGTGTCGATTAGGTTCAGGAAGAAACATGATTATCCATGGGAAATCTACTCCTTGAGGGACCTGATGCATGCGACCAGAAACTTCCACGAGGAGAACAAGCTCGGAGAGGGTGGTTTCGGCGCAGTTTATCGGGGAATAACTCATAAAGGAGAAGAGGCGAGTACTTTAAATCTAATTTTCTTTCATATTTTCCCATTAATTTTTATCTTTTGTGTGTATGTATGCGTTTTGGGAGGGATTAATTATATTAATTTATGGATTGACTGTTTTATCTATTAGATTGCCGTGAAGAGGCTGAAGTCGATGACGGCGAAGGCGGAGATGGAGTTCGCGGTGGAGGTGGAGGTGTTGGGGAGGGTGCGGCACAAGAACCTGCTGAGTTTGAGGGGGTTCCACGCCGGCGGTGAGGAGAGGTTGATCGTGTATGATTATATGCCCAACCATAGCCTGCTCTGCCACCTGCACGGGGGCCGTTCCGGCGAGCTCCTGTTGGATTGGCCGAGGAGGATGCAGATCGCCATCGGAGCCGCCGAAGGACTTGCGTGAGTATCTTCCAAAACATACTCTCAATTCTTTTTCTATTTTTTTTTTATTTTGCACAAAGAGCATTTTTTTCTCTTTATATCTAAAATATTCAAGAATTAATTTCTTTTCTTTTCTAATTATTTAATGATTTAGACTCAATCATTTAGGAAGAAAGTTTATCAGTAGTTTAAGAAAAACTAGAGGTAATTTATTTATTTTGAGTATAAATTCAATATCAAATTTTTTTAAAAAGATTGATATTATTTTACTGAGGCTTTTTAAATTTTTCATGAAGCAGATCTTATTAGAATTTCCATTAATTAGAGTTTATTCAAGAACTTGATGAATTTCCAATGATGAATAGTATATATTAAAATTAATTTTTTAAAAAGATAAAAAAAAAACTCCATAATATTGACCGACCGACCTTGAATATTAGTTGACACACTTTCATTGATAGCATGTTTGATTGATCAACTTTCTCACAAAATTGTGTTCAAGTGTTTCAAACATTTTCAAAATTGCATGACACCTTAACATTGCCTTTGATTAAGTTCAAACCATCTATGTAAAACTTTCTAACAATAAATTGGTAGTTCCTTGATACTTAAACCTTGGAGCTTGACATCAGTCAATATGGAGTATAACGTGGCTTCTATAAGTGCTAGACTCTCTAAGTAACTTATTTCTTAATAAATACACTATTTACATTGCAAATTTATTCTCCCAAATTACTCTCCAAATCACTTCAATAGTCACTAGATTTTCCATGACTTTATACTTTACCAACAAACCATTAACTTTACATTCATAACCAGCACTTAGTACTTATTAAACACAAACTATTTTTTTAAACATGTTTGTCAAACATCAAAACTTATAAGGGATTAACAATCTCTTCTTCTTCATTTTTTTTTTTTTTTGATGTTTCACAACCTGTTTAAGTCAGCAAAGAAAACAAATAATAGAAGTCAATAAAGGTAAAAAATAGTAGTAACTTCTACCTTCTTTTCATTTGAGAGAGCAACTGACTTTTCCCCAACTATTTGCTCACTCTCAACCAACGACTTTTCCCCAACTATTTGCTCACTCTCAACCAACGCTTTCAATGACAACATTGCACCTTTGAATTTAGGGAGACTTCAATCTAGGCATTTGTAAACCACCGCATTCTCAAAACCAAGTAACTCTCTCTTGAATTAGAACTTCAACGAATGTACGACACCTTTCTGTAGGATCATGTGTCGCGATTAGAGGGGGTACAAGAAGGCAAACCAATTTATGTGGTTTAAAATACTTGATTCTTACTCCATGGCCTATGATCTATGGATCACTTCCGGTAATACTATTATATTTTCTCCTCTTTAGACACCTTTTAGAAGTGAAGAAAAATCTTACCGTCTTGTTCTTTTACAACAAATATAAGAAACTATAAGAGTACACATAAAAACAATAATACAATATGAATGAAAATTATAAAAATGAAAAAGAATTTGTTCGTTCACTATTTAATCGCTGTAGGTTGCTAACGAGCAGCTTAAAATACAACAACATGATCCCTAGAACCAAACCCAAGAATTATTTTTAAAATTTTCATGAAATCAACTTATATAATCCTTCTATTAACAAGTCATTAGTTAATTGTTTGTTGTTGATTAGTTGACTACTCACTAATTACTAGTTGACTCCTCCATGACATGTGGCTTGTTTCGTTTGAAATTGATTCATTAGTCAATTTCTTACCTACCATTAGTCGACTGAACTAGATAAACTTTCGACCAAATCCTCTATCGTAATTGTCCGTTGTGTCATGAATTGACTATTAATTTAACATCAATCAATTATTTATGTACGAGTCAATTATTCAACCAATTGGTCCCCAAATAAAAATATTTTATTTGTTACCATTTTAGCTTAGTCAACTATCAAGTTGACTACTTAATCATTTGATTATTTTCTAGCATCATTCAATTGCTCAAATCTTGGATCTATCAAAATCATAATTTTATAATTTTGGATTCATCAGTTAGTTGCTATTTCTACTCTAACGAACTATCACTCTGACTTCATCCATACCAAGGCTGAGTTTGTACAATGCCAAGAGATCCCATGTCTCTGGGACTTCTTCATTTACTTAGTCTACCTCAATTTATTAGAACTTAAACCTTGTCTAATATTGGATTGACCTAAACCTATTAGTACTTCCCGTGCATAGAGACTCCTTATCTATATAGACTTCACTTATTGGCCAATATCCGACCGACCTCGATCTACCACATCTTCACATTACCCAGACTCATCATCAAGATTTCCACTTGTTCAACCTCATTGCATGGACTTTTACTACCTAGAATTTACTTCTCTAGAACTTTCACACATGCTTAGACTTTACTCGTCCAAGACATCCACACCTTCAACATTTGTCAAATATCTAGTCATCTTTGACTTACTTAGACTCTATATACCTACCTAACATCTATCCTTCATGACCAATTAGAAATTCTCATTACCAAAACTTTCTAGTGTCGAGTGTCTAGTCTATCTAACTCATCAAGACTTTCCATCAAACAAATGTCTTATTAACATTGAACCACTTGAACTTCTTCGACTGTTAAGTATCCTACTTGACATCTCATCTCCTCCAATCATCAAATATATTATTAAAATATATTTCTCAAATAACAAAATCATAGACCATGGTCAACCTTGAACAAGTTTGTTAACCTTGACTAAGGGTCAATTGCACTAATAATTTCTCCTTAGTTGATGTTTGATAATATTTTTAAGTTAGACTTATTCATTAGACCAACTTTTCATGCCCAATGCCCAAGCTAAAATGAAGATTTATTAACTTAAAGATATTAAATTCAACAAACTTTCCATCAAAAAGCTTCTCTACAAAGTTCCTGACTCGAAAACTAACATTCCAACCAAAATCTCCAACCAAAATCTAAATAAAGGATTCCTACCTTCTACTCTTCCCTTGTTTTTTTAGCAATTTACTTAAAACTCAACCTTGACTTTATCATTTTTTAACTCTTTTTCTTAATCTAGGAAAGTATCTCTTCCACTTAAGGAAATATCTCCCCAAACTATAAGTTAGTTAAGTACATTTAAGAAGGACCTCCCCTTAACGCATACTTCTTCTACTAAAGTACTTGGGGTCTCTATCTTAGTTATATCACTAATAATTTTCTTTACCAATAGCCTCTCCTAATATATTTTTTTTCCAAAATTTTTTGTCATTAGAAATGTTCATTCAATTTTGGATTTATGAGGTCTAGAGTTCAACCTTGAATTTTTAAACTCCCTTTAATGTGAGGTACTTCCTCGACATTTCTTCCTATAATTTTCAGTACTAAAAACCCACTTGAATATTTACTAAGTATATTAGAGGGTTAGGAATCAATAAGATGAGGTGAAGTAAGTTGCAATTGTATCTAAAACTTCATTGTACTTTTGTTATTGTGTTAGTCAACTGAAATGTATTTCTAGTCGATTACCCTTTTATCAATTAATTGAATTCTCTAAATTAGTCAGTTGCTATATGAATTTTATAGCAGTTCAAAATGAAAAATTATAAATAATTCTATAAATTTTAAGTATTCATGAAAAACATATAGACATTATTCATATCAAAATATATTAGTAAAAAATTTTATACAAAAATATATCTTAATTTTTAAGAAATACACAAAATTACAAACTATTGAAACCTTCAATATTTTATACCCATTTGGTATAAAGGAATCACTCTCCTAGAAATTCAATATCTATTGAAACTTCTTGAATTTATTAGGTACTTACTAAGTATGATCTCCCTAGATACTTTCACCTCCCTAGATACCTTCTTAATTGTCTTTCTAGTCTTTTTAGAAGCTTTGACTATGGTGGTCATATCAAGGTTGACTTTAGGGATGGTCTCCCTTGTTGTCTTGCTATTATTCCTAGACCTATAGTTTTTTCTTAACTTAGTTCCATAGTCAAAAGGAATCTTGTACTAAGTTAGTATACTATCCTTAGGTTTGTAATCTAAATCTCTCTTGTTCTTGTATGATTTTTGTTGTTCTAGATTTAGATTTGGTTCTTAGACCCATTAATTATTTTTCTAAGGGTATTTTCTAAATTATCAATTTTTCATCTCAAATTTTATTTTATTTTCCAATTCTAGAATTTTCATTAATATCATGCATTTTATTTTCAAAATTTATTCTAGAAGTATCAAGTTTATTATTATATGATGTATTAAAATCGTAAAAGTTTACACTAGCATGTTCCTCATCATGATCATAAAGTGCATAAAATTAATTGGCAAATTATCGAATCATGTACATAAAATTCCAAATATTTAAATCATGTATCTAAATTTTAAAATTATCAAATCATATATCCAATATGAATCGGATCAATTTGTATTGAAAAGATCACTGTTTTCAATATAATATGTCAAATTGATATTTGAGAGTGTGGATATAATCAGGAGAACTAGACGAACACAAAAGACCTGGTTTCATGTCATTTCGAGTTCTCTAAATCTATCAGTTGATTTTAACTGAAATCAACTAATGGACCTAGAGAACTTGGAATGATATGAAACCAAATCCTATGTGTTCATCTAGTTCTCCTGATTATATTTATGCTCTCAAATATTAATTTAACACACTATATTGAGAGCAGTGATTTTTTCAACACGAATCAGGTTTCAGCCAAAATCGACTGATGGATCTAGAGAGCTCAGAATGACATGAAATTAGGTCTTATGTGTTCGTCTAATTCTCTTGATTATATTCATGCCATCAAACATCAATTTGATAAACTATATTGAGAGCGATATTTCTTTTTAATACGAATAGGGTCGATTCATGTTGAAAAAATCGTTGCTCTCAATATAGTATGTCAAATTGATGTTTGAGAGGATAGATATAATTAGAAAAACTAGACGAAAATATAAAATTTAATTTTATGTCATTCCGAGCTCTCTAGGTCCATCAGTCGATTTTGATCGAAATCGATTGATGAACCTAGAAAGCTCGGAATGACATTAAACCTGGTCTTATCTGTTCGTCTAGTTCATGCACTCAAATATTAATTTGACACACTATATTGAGAGCAATAATTTTTTAAACATGAATTAAATTTTTTAATTAATTGTCACAGTGTAACAATCGATTTGATTCAAGGCATTACAGTTCTAATGAAAAGTATCTAAATCAATTGCTACACTGTAGCAATCGATTGAGAATAATAACAGGGGCAAAAATAATATTAGATACATGATTTTGTAATTTTAAAATTTGAATACATGATTTAAATATTTTAGGATTTCATGTACATGGTTCGATAATTTACCGTAAATTAAGTGATACCTTCAGTTTTTCCATAGGTGCCCTTCCATACCGTGGATGTAGATTCCTCAGACACCTCCTTCACCTTGAGTGATGCTAGAGCTTTTTTTTCCCTCGATTTATGCCCTTCCATACCGTGGATGTGGATTCCTCAAGCACCTCCTTCACCTTGAGTGATGTCTAGCTGATTTTTCTTCAATTTATGACACATATTTTTATAGTGCCCTTGCATGCAAAGTATACAATATGATTTATATATATATCAAATAAAATTGGCATACCTTCAAGTATAGAATCCTTAATGGTAGAATGGTAGAAGCGGTAGATCTCTCCCCGTCAATCCTTGGAGATGTGGATAGCTTATATTCTTTGGCTCAAGAGGTTGAGGCTTTTGGTTGCTTTAGTGCCAATGGGCTCTCTTCCTCCTCACTTTCGAATGATGAGGAGGATGCCTCCTCGATTTGCACTTCAGGCGTTGAGCATCTTTTAACCACAGAATTGTCCCTCTCTTAGATTCATGGGCTCTTCTCCTAGGCCACTTTATTTTGGATTTAAGAAGAGTCTTTATAAAGCTTGATCAACTTGATTCATAGATTATGAGTGTCCTTGTATTCACCTATTTGGCATAAAAATTTGTTAGACAAAATATTAATAAAAATTTCGGTAACTTGATTATGTGCATGAAGTCTTTAGACTTCATTCTCGATCCATTTCTCCATCTAAAGTTGTTTTCCATGCTTGTCCTTTGGGACTTCAACTGTTTCCTTCAAGGCAAACCAATTTACCAAATTCATTTTGAAAAAAGGTCTCCATTCTCTTCCTCAAGCCTCCCAATATGAATAGTAATGGAACTTGAATGTTGTAGCTAAGTCCATCTCCAAACTCCAGATCTAATGGTTTCTCCTTATTCCTTTAGAGTTGTGTTTGAAAGGCTATTAATTCTTTTTAGAGTGTCTCTGCTTTGCTACCAATTGTAGAAAGCATTGGAATTAGAAGAGGTGAATAGACACGTGTAATTTTTTCATTCAATTTTGCTTTTCTACACTATGTTAGTATGCAGCACAAATATGAAAAATAAGTCTCCCATATATTAGTTATTATTTGAGTTAACTATATTAATCTTTGTAATTTATTTTCTTTATGTTGGTCCTGAGATAAGCTTATAGGAGCGCTGGGGGCGAGCGTTTCACCTTTTGTTACCACAAATATGAAAAATAAATAAATGAACATAAAACACATATACAATTAGGCAAGCTAATTTATATGATTCAAAATCCTTAGTTCCTATTTTATCGCTTATGATCTAATGTTGTAAATAATAGTAGGTGATAATGACACGGTTAGTGACCGCCTAGTCTATCACCTCGGCCGCCTAGGTGGCTGAATTTTTTTAAAATTTCTATAATACAATAAGTTTCCTATAATATAATATAATTTATATAAGATACAAATAAATATATAAATACAACTAATAAGATAATTAATAAAAATTCATCATTATATTAAAAAATAATTAAATAAAATTAGAAGTTAGAACAAAAATTTACTATAAAATATATTAACTAAAAATAAAAAATTAATTTAAATATTTAATATATATATATATATATATAATTAATATGATAATTTTATTAGGTTTTAATTAAGTTTATTTAAATTATCTCAATCATATTTAGGAGTTGCTTAAAGTTATTAATCTAAAGTATTCGATTAAAACCTAAGTTCAAAAAAACAAAACAAAAACTAATTTCTAAGTTTATGCTTTTGCTTCGAAGGCTTGCACGACGGAAAGCAGAGGCTCACGCGACGGACACCTCGCTGAACATGAGCGAGGTGTCCTAGCCCGTCGGGCCCAGGCGAGGTGTCCTAGCCCGTTGTCAGGCTAGGGCGACACATTCGTGCCCGCATGACGGGTCCGGACTCGTCGTTGGGTTCGCGCACCGGGTCTGGACCCATCGTAGTGCTTGCGCAATGGGTCCAGACTCATTGTCGGGCTCACACGATAGGTCCGAACTGTTGGATCGTGAAAGACGAGAGAGAGGGAGGGGGTCTAAATCTCATACAATTTTTTTTTCTTTTTATCATAATCGTAGCAGCAGAATAAAAAAAGAGGAAAGAACTCATTCGATTTTACTTAGTTCGAAGCCCAACCAACTCCTACTACTCCAAGAACCCACGACCCTTCAGATTGTATCATTGGTTTAATCCACTATCTTTCTTCTCTCCGAAAACTTTCGAAGAAGAAACAAAAGTCATACAAAATGTAAGGAAGATAGTAACAACCCTACTATCTTCCAATGACAGTGCAAGTATAAAATAAAATTTACCGACACAGGAGATGGGAGATGAAGATGGAGAGCCTCTCGGGTTGTAGTAGAATATCTTGTACCGAGAGTAGCAACAGAGGCGAGAGGTAGCACTGAATGAAGTAATTATCGGCTCGGACCCCGAGAGCTTCTTTTATAGGTTGCGTTCCGTCGACTAAAAAATCGATCAATCGACTAATCCTTTTGGTCAACTAATACTCCAATCCATCGACTGAACCCCGCGACCTTCCTTCTTTGCTCTGATCTGAAAATCATGGCTTATTGGTCAACTGATCCAGATGATCAGTCGACTGATCCCTGCATTTACCATTTTATGCTGATTCAATCTGATATCTGATTATTGACATATTTGATCGGTCTACTAATCACAGTGTTCCAACTTTGCTGTCTGATTGATACTATGTCATTTTGGTTTGTTTGGTCGACTGATTTCCATGTTCGATCAACCGAACCGACATAATTTTGAACTTTGTTTACTTGCAAAACAAAGTTAGCACAACTATATAATAGTAGGAGTCCTGCAAAAATAGAGTTAGACAAATATAGAAATGCATGAGTAAAACAGTTTGATCTGTCTTGATCTCAACTTAAAAACCTCTATTGGTTTCTTCAGTTGAATCAGCGCCTAAGAATTGTCCTCACTAGGACATGACCTCACTACACTAACTCCAATTTGCTTACCTTAACTCACCTGCCAAATATCGGGTCCTCCAGACCTATTTGAACTTTGCTCAGCATCGGATCGGCCTACCAGGGCTTCCACTTGATTCGATATCAGGTCCTCCAGACCTATCAAATCAACCTACTAGATGTCATATCCTCTTGACCCATTTGGACTTCCTGCTTAGTTCCACGATTTGTCGAGACTTTCCTTGCCTAGTATCGGGTCTACCATACCTACAGGGCTTTCAGAGTTGTGATCCTATACACTGGATTAGTTCATTAGATAACAATAAGACTTAACTTTGACCTTTGACAACATCAAAAGTTTGATTCTGGTGCTCCCTGTACCAAAAATCTCCCCATTTTTGATGTTTGGCAATTCAGGTTCAAAGTTAAGTTGAATAATGAATTTAGAGTAAGGAATAAAAGAGCTCCCCCTCAAATTAAATTGTCCGCCTGAATTCAATATCTCTCCCCCTTTAACACACATCAAAAAATGGGGTTTAACTCTCAAAAAAATTACTTTTGAAATTTAATAAGCATCTTTCAAAAGATAACACAAAATTTTAAAAATTTGTTTTAAGTCTTTTTTAAAAATAGATTTTGAAGATCACTTAGAAAATTTTGAAGACAACATAAATTTTCAAAAGTTTGTTCTAAGTCTTTTTGAAAAATATTTTCAAGATTAACTTAAAAAATTTTGAAAACAATTTTGAAATTTTGGAAAGCTTGTTCAAAAATTATTTTAAAATTTTTGAAAATAATTTATCATAAAAATAATTTTGAAGAGTATTGAAAATATTTGAAAGTGTTTGAAAACATTTGAGCAGATTTTGAATAAGAGTTATTTTGAAAATTAAAGTTGTTTCCCCTTAATTTGACATTCATATTCAAGGACAACATTATAACTTTGGAAAAAAAAATAAATGCATACTAAGGTCCAAGTAGGATATAACATGCATAGTTTTTTAAAAATACTTGAAAGGATTAAAAACAACTAGAAAATTATCCTTATTTTGAAATGTCTAACTTTAGTTTTAGTTGTTTATCATAAAATATCAGCTTTTGACTAAGGTTAGTCATGTTGAGCGATAAGTTCAATCTAGTTCTCAACGTGATCAATTTTTGTTTAAAGCCCTTGATTTATAGTGATGCACTGAAATAAACATCTGAAATCTAGGCTAAGTCCTAAGCATCTCACTTCATTCTAAATGTCTCAATACACAAGCAAGGAACCCTAATGCGCTTGTGAGATGATGGCTGCCTAAGTCTATAGGTTCATGCTGACTATGTTCTGACCTAGGCTAGTTATCACGCCCCAAAAGTATACTTGTCCGACGAAACAAACGGTACCCCTAGTGACAATGTGATAGAATAACTTGGTATAAGTCCACTCGACTTATACAAGCCAAATCACATGCAGATAATAATATCTAAATAACCAAGTTAAAAATATAACTAAACAAAACCAAATGCAAATAGAATAAGGTCCGTGCCGACATGGCTTAACATCGCAACAAAATATCCAAAGCAAATACCAAATGGGAATCCAAATCCACAACACAATTCACTTATTACAACATAAGTGCAAAAATCAAAAATAAAATAGAATGCAATGAACCGAAAGTGCGAAAAAAAACCCTTCATGTGACGTAGGATAGGCGGACAAGATCTCCCGGCGATAATAAAGATCATCTATTTGATACCTGAGGAAAGTAAACACAAACAGGAGGGTAGTTTGTCCAAATGACTTGCGAGTATAAGAAGAATAGTACATGATAACTATTACAATAGGAGTTCAAGGTACATACTGTAAGATATGGCAATAAAATTAAGCGTAAAATTTAGAACTAACCTAATTTGAATTTTTGGGAATTTTTAGAGATTTTTCTAGGATTTAATCGGAGCTATTTGAAGGAATTCACGGGGATATAAATAACAGACTTTTTGAAAGGCTTGTTTAGAATATCAATTAAGTTGGGAGTTGATTGAATTGATTAAAGCCTAGGTTGGAATTAATTAACCTAAGTTGATTTTCATTAAATTAAGTTTTATGTTATTGAATCCTATGTTGAGAATTAATTGATTACATTAAACTTAAGGTTATAAATGCTAACCTAGGTTTATAAAATTGAGAATTAATCATCTTCCCCAAATTTTGTCTTTCCTCTTGGCTTCTCCCGATTTAAACATCGCCGCACTCCTCTACCCTAACCGAGTTCTCTACCGCCAATACCCTTCTTCTCCTTGCGATTTCTCCTCTCCCCACTCGACCAAGTCGTCGCCCTCTCCACTTGACTATCTTCTTCCCCAACAAGCAGATACCACCGCTCGCGTCGCCGGCAGTCAACATTGTTCCGGCCAGCTGCAGGGGCTCTCCAATCACCCGCTCACGTTGCCGGCAGTCAAACATTGCTCTGGCCAAGATGGGCCAACCAAGGCTGGTTTGGTTTTGTTTCGGCCAGCTCCAGTAGCTCCGGCCAGTACCCTGTTCTGATCACTTGGGCATTTTCCGGTAGCCCCCAATAGTAGAGGTAAGAGTGTTAGGGTTTTGATTAATTATGGTGTGTAGATTTGGATTGATTGCTGATCAAGTTTAGTCCATCTTGATATGATCTGTTCCATCTTCCAGATCCGGCCACCAGCAGCAGCATGGTTCTGCCTTTGCTCTGATTATCTCCATCCACACCTATTGAGTTTCGGCAGCCATAATCTATATAGGTAAAGGTTTGTTGATGTTGTATAGAGGTTGTAGTAGCATGGTTAGAACATGTGTTGTGAATTTTGAATGTGGTA
>JBBUKS010505413.1:0-13925 GCA_038050645.1 Hedychium gardnerianum | reverse complement strand
GAAAGTCGGAGTAACATCTATTGAGGGAAAACTCCGAGAAACACGTTTGAGATGGTACGGGCATGTACTTAGACGATCAATAAATGTCCCAGTTAGGCGATGTGAAACAATGACAAATACACATATTAAACGAGGAAGAGGAAGACCAAAAAAGACTTGGTTAACAACAATAAAACAAGATAAAATTTATTTAAATATAGATAATGATATAGTAAAGGATAAAGCTCAATGGCGTAAAAGGATCCATATAACCGACCCCACATAGTGGGATAAAGCTTGATTGTTGTTGTTGTTGTTCTAGGATAGTTCAGTATCTGAGCTTCAGTATTTGACCAAAGGTTTCTGCCTCTGGATGACGCCAAAAAAGAATTAAGAGCAGTGGTTTCAGGACAGTTCACTGTTTGACCAAAGGCTTCACAGACCAAGTTCAAGATGGCATGCCCTTGAAACTAATATTCTCGTGCTATCTTAGTGACATAGGTCATTTTTCATAGAGTCACGTGAATTGAATGTCTCATAGTTGTGATTGTCAAATATCATATTCTTTAGTTCATTTTTGATATAAACCTTGAGGCTTGGTCTACTTGGATGCATACCTGAGCTGAGGAGATAGGAATGGCAAGGAGAGAGGAGAATGAAAACAACACAAATATGTATATGATCCATGATATATATACAATTTTATGATCCTTCCACTTTGTCTCACCCTTTTCCTATCTCTTTCCTTACAAACAAACCAAGCCGGCAAAACACTTTGGATGATGGAGTAATAACATAGAGGATTATATTCACTTGGAAGAAGAGGTTCACTGATTTTCCTTGGGAAAGAGATTAGGGTCACAACTTGCAACAACTCCATCTTGGAGAACCTTGACTTACTGAGCTTGAGAACAGTTATATGTTCAGCCTCAATTGACTTAGCATGTTTTCCCTCAAATTCACTGACTTATTCTGACAGTTATACATTACGACTCAGTTGACTTATAGTGTGTTTTTCCTCAAATTCAATCTTATTCCTGTCGATCTTCAGGATTTAGGAAAATTGAAAAGCTTTTGATAAAATGCGAACCATAGTGCATGTTGCATTTGTATACACGAGATGTTTTAAGTGTTTAATCTTAGATGCTCAAACAAAATGAAAATGACAGATATGGATAGGAAGCTGATCATGATAAAGTCAACCTGTTTTAAGTATTTATATATTTTTTAAACTGCTCTCTCCCACTGTCCCCTTCTCTCTCCTAAATCTTGCAGTCCTCACAATGCTCCCTCTTCAACAAAGGATGGAAAACATTGCCAAAGACCATGAGTCTTGAAGAAGACCTTAATCGCAGAAAAGGGGGGTGGGGGGGAACATAAGTAAGAGAAGGTAAGGAGGAAGATCTAAGAAGAGGGTTGACGAGAGGAGAGAGAGAATATTACGAAGAGAGTGGAGAAAAACAATCAAAATCTTAAATCATAATGAAGCTTGAGGAGGGCTTGACAGAAGGGGAGGAAATTGGATTGATAATGACAAAAAACACATTTACAAGCAGATGCACATGAAAGGGTTTCTGTAAATATAAAGCAGGCTCCTGTGCCGTCTAATATTGTATTTACAAAGAGAACAAAGTTTAAGTACAACATATGTGGCAATCTACCACCCAAGTACCAACTCAGCTATGCCCGTAGATGCCCGTAGGGGCAGTGACAGTACAACATAGATACACCTGTACATTTACCTTGTTCATAGGTGAATTCAAGAAGGAACATTTTGCCACATATATGAAAACCATGTTAAACTTCTTTTTTGAAAAAAAAAAAATTGAACAAACTATGTTGTTGAAAAGCACAATGTCTGAATGAAAAATTGACTCACATAGAAGTTACTCTTAAATGTATGTGGATTGTGGAATCCAGTAATATTTTAGTCTAAATAGATAGATAGACAGATATACCATTTTGTGAAGTTAAAGCTATGACAACCTAATAACTTGACATGCCTTGCCGCTCTACATTATTCTTGTTGAAGGTATTCAAGAGAGGTGCAACATGCCATGCTACTAACCATAAGTTTCACACAAAAGTTGGTTATAACAGAAAAAATACTTACTTGAGGCCATCGACCACCTGAATGGTAGGCAAAATTTCCATGTTGAGCAATGGCAGATATCCGTTTTCCCTCATCAATCCATCTATCCGACCACATATTGGACCATAGAACCTGAAGAGGTACGTCCTTCATTGCTTCCAGCCTGGTCCACTCTCCCAAATCAAAGCTATAGTTCAGTGCCTTACCAGCTGCCACAATTGCCTTCTTGTCTTTCTTCAGCAGAAGCCTATAAGCTTCTGACGTCAACCCATCCATGGATCTCGAGCAACACAATTTCAGCAGCCCACTGAACATAAACCTCGACCTAAGCAGAAGCGGGCCAAGAACTGGCGTCCCTAGAAACCACGAAGGAAAAGCTGCATGATCCGCAGAAGAGTCGACCAATGTTACACTTCTGACTAATCCCGGATTCGCTGAAGCCCAACTAAAGGCCCCCGGCGTGGCGGAATCATGGAGCACCAGATTAACTGGAGCTAAACCCATAGACTCAATGACCTGTCCTATAACTCGCCCTATATCCGCCGGACTGTAAGCAGAGCTCTCGGAGCCATCATTTCCAGAAACCCTAACACCAATTTGATCATAGGGCATTTCCCCCGTTTGGACGAGATGATCGAAGGCCCAAAAGATCCCTTTTTCCTTAATCTCCTTGAAGACATCCAAGATCCAACCCAAGGGCCCACCCAACCGGCCATCACCATCTGGAAAAGCATCGGAGAAGCCGGATCCGGGGAGGTCAATGGCAACGGCACGATGGCCAGTGGATGCGAGGGAGGGGAGAACGCGACGAAAAGAAAAGGAGCTGGAACCAAGGCCGTGGAGGAGAAGGACAGCATCACCGTCCGGAGGACCGTCCTCGACGGCGAAGACGTGGAGGGCAGCGGCGCCGACTGCGCGCGCCTTGATGAACTTGCCGCGGGCGTGGTGGAGACGTAGGTCGTCAGGGAAAGACAAGAACCAGGAATGATCGCCAGAGGAGGCAGGGTAAGGGAGGAGAAGGGCGAGGAGGGCGACAAAGGCGGCGAGGTAAGCCCAGAAAGCGAACGCAGAGGCGGCGGGCAAGCGACGGGAGCTGGTTTGAGGGGAGGTAGAGGCGGAATTAGGGCGTAGAGGTGGGCCTTCGAAGGCCTTCGAGCCGTCGACCTCGGACTTGGAACTAGAAGTGGCATCCGCCATGAGTAAAGAGCAGAACTCAGGGAGACTCCACTTGACAGTTGAATCTTAACACACGAACAATGACGCCCCCAAGACACACAATTGCGAACCGGTCAATTTAACTCGTCTCGCACTCAGCAAATTCGGATTTTTACCTGACCATTTCAAAATTATTAAATCATATATTCAATTTTATTTTTATCCATATTATTATTTCCACCGATCTACTGGGAACAGTCGATTAAGAATAATATTAATTGATTATTATAACAATACTAATCAATTATTTTTTTTAAAAAAAATATTTAATTCATATTTAAAAAATAATTACTCTCAATATAATTCTCAATATAATAAATCAAATTAATATTTGAGAATATTTATATAATTAAAAGAATTAAACAAATATATAAAAATTGATTTCATGTTATTTTAAACTTTCTAAGTTCATTAATTATTTTTAATCAAAATCGACTGATAGACTTAAAGAGCTCAAAATAATATGAAATCAGATCCTATGTGTTCGTCTAGTTCTCTTGATTATATAAATGTCCTCAAACATTAATTTGACTCACTATATTAAGAGTAGTGATTTTTTGAACACGAATATATCCGAAAAATTTAATTCGTATGAAAAATTCAATGTTCTCAATATATTAGGTCAAATTGATTTTTGAGAACATAAATATAATCAAAAGAACTAGACGAACTTATAGGACTTAATTTTACATCATTCCGAACTCTCTAGGTCTATCAACCGATTTTAAACATGAATATATTCGAAAAATCTAATTCGTATTCAAAATATCACTGTAGTGAGTTAAATTAATATTTGAGGATATTTATATAATCATGAGAATTAGACGAATACATAAAATCTAATTTTATATCATTTTGAACTCTCTAAATTAATTAATCAATTTCGATCGATTTCAGCTAAAATCAACTGATCGACCTATAGAGTTCGGAATGACATAAAACTATGTCCTATATGTTCGTCTAGTTCTCTTGATTATATAAATATTAATTTGACCCACTATATTAAAAACAATGATTTTTTAAATATGAATCAATTTTTTTTTTGAAAAAAAAATCAACTAGTAACCATTGGCTTCTACGCTATATCAATCGAATAGGAACTATAATAAATAATAAGGATAAAAATGAAATAAAATATAAATTTTAATAATTTTTAAATTAAAATATACGATTTAAATATTTTAAAAATTTATCAACGTGGTTCAATAAAAAACCACAGCAAATTTGAAGTTTCTCCAATTGAACCGGCCGGTTTGACTCGACCACATAACTAGGATAAATCACTGCAATTAAACAATATTGGCGTAATTAGATTGAACTAATAAGATTGCTTTACGACTTCACAAGCACATGAAGACAACGATAGAAAGTACTTCTTACTTCCTGCAACTTTTTGGATTAAACCCTACAATAAATTTGATTTGATTCTTCTCATGAAACTGTTTTACAATTGGTATCGTCTAAAAAGAATGAAATAACAAAAGCAATGAGGTGAAGGCCATGGCTAGTGACCAATCGGGCACCGTCCGCCATTGATGCTGGAGCCATTGGAGCAACCCGAAGAGCGAGAAGACTCGTTGGAGCCTTGCGGCAACGATTCAAACACCAAATTCACATGCATCATCTTTCGAGAAAGCTTCAAGCTTTCCGCCTCAACGGCAGGAGATTGCAAGCTTAAGAGCAGCAGATTGAGGATGATAATGGTGGCCACCATGTTGAACAAGTTTCTGCTGCTGTAACTCATTGTGAATGCGGATGATATATATATATATATATATATTCAAGTAAATATTTGACCTGTAAGTTTTTCAGAGCTCAAGGAAGCAACCAGGTAATGAGTTCCGGTATTTGCCTTGCCTGAACTGAATTGTTCTTCTTCTCCTTAGCATGAGGTTGGAAATGGAGCACTCCATAATGGAACAGGATTCCAGTTTTGAACGTTCCACTCTAGGATCAGTATTTTTTTTACGTTTTAAAAGTTCATATTTGGACTTGTATTACTGAAACTGAACATGCAAACAGGAAATTTGGCAGAAACATGAGACCTCGGAGTTGATTCAAAACCTGATGTTTTTGACTAATTTGAACAAGGGATTATAAGGAGCCAGAGATTGGCCGTTAATGCAACATTGACCTTGGGATGCCGTAAGAGTTTAACTTTGGTCATTCTTTGTAAAAGGTTAACTACTTGGAAAAGTTTGCTTGTCGACTGCGTAAGATTGAGAAACAGTCTTAATCAATGGAAGGTTGGAGAACATGAGACACGTGGTTCATAATTGGAAATTAAGAAGGGGATGTGACGACTGCACGTTTACTCTAATATTTGGAAATTAAGGCTAGGTAATAACACATTTGTTTATCAAGAAAAAAAACTTAACTTGGAGAATATCCCAGAACATTTTTTTTTTATCATTGTGTTACTGCTGTTTTGTATATAAAAAATACTTTATTACACGTATTTATAACTTACATAAGGTTCCTTGCATTTTTTTTTGGCAATAACAAATATGCCTTGCAATTTAAGTTGTCGTTGTCATATTCCTTGTTAAATTAACATTCTAACTAATAAATAGATAGCTATCATTTTCTTCTGTGAAAAAAAATCTTGATTTGTTAATGATGTGGATAAGCAAAACACCAAAAAGTCAAGATTGTCAACTGGATAACTATGCAAGCATCGAGTCTCCTTGAAGAGCCAATTCCATTGGTGCAAAAATGAATGAATGAATGAATTAAATTTAAATTGAATTGACAGGCGAACAGATTCCCCTGTCATCTTCTTAATTTTCTGAAGTTTAAATGGAAGATATAGTGGAAGTTTAAATTATTTGCGCCTTTTAAAATATAGCAGCACAATTTGAAAAATTCAGTGCCGATTTGTTAAATGGCTCAAGAGATAAAACGAAAGGTAAACTCTGCGCGACCTCATAAATGGTCAACTCCCACAAAATTGTCTTGCTGACTGAGAGTGAGGGTCAAGTCGTCCATTGATGAAGAAGCAGAACAACCACGATTGCAGCTAAGAGCCGCCGCCTTTAAATGGCCACCACTTTCCACTCGATTCATCATCCTTCTCTTCTTCTTCTAAGTGCTTCCCATCGACCAGAGAAAATTAGCATCAAAGAGATACGATCGAGCGATCATGGATCAACAGATCGTTCCGATCAGGTTCTACAAAGGCATAAACTCCTACTGGAGGAGCAGAAGGTACCAAAAGCTGGAGAGCTCGGCGCCGGCGAAGGCGAAGGCGAAGAAGGCGACGCCGTCGACGAGGTTCGGCGGCGCGGGAGGTGGTGGCGGCCGGTGGTTCCTGCGGCTCCGGCGGCGGATCGGCAAGACCCGGTTCAGGATCCGGATCCGGATCCCGTCCCTGGTCAATATCGTGACCCGCATCCGGGACGCGTACGTCGATTGGATGCTGTCGGCCGCCGGGAAGACGCCGGTGGCGATTAGCGGGTCGGATGCCTGGTCGGATGCGTGGTCGAAACGGATCCCCAAGTCTGGACCTGCAAAGACCAGCTCCAGCGCGTTTGAGCGCAGGTTGATGTTCGAGATCTACAACTCGCTCGTCGTCGCGGGAGAGATTAAATCAAAATGAATTATAAATAGATAATTTGTATTTGAGAGTTTGCTTTTAGCGTGTTAATAAGACATGAACTGAGAAATTATTGGGTGATTAGTGAAACTGCACTGTCTTATTGAAAATTTATTTGTTAGATATAACATAAATTAAATATTATCTTTATATAACTGATACGAGCTTCCCTCTCTCTCGACGAGGTCACCGAGATATCCTGCATACTCCGGGATAGATTGGGGATGAAGGAGCGCCCGGCGATCAGCATCGCCAACGCCGGTGCTGGCGCGGCCGGCGGATGGGAAGGATGAAGATAAGAAGCAGGAGAAGACCGTGTTCGAGCTGAGGTTGGAGAAAGAATCGGTGGAGAAGGCACCGGCAGTGATTAAGAAGGGGCTTTCCAAGGAGGAGGCCGAGCAGATCATTGAGAAGATGAAGGCCATTGGCGCGAAAGTTGTCATGGAATAATAAAGAAAGTGAGTTATTGCTCTCGATCTTCCTTTGCCCAATTCGATAGCTGTGCAAATTCAGCTATCGAATAAATTTAGTTTTTTTTCATAATAAATTTTATTTCTGATAGTTCTTAATTATGAGAATCTGAGAAAGAAAGTGATGGATTTTAACATGAACTAGTTCTATGGTGGCACGTGAAATACCTCCGTTTCTTCTAATTATGCTTCTGTCTACTGCTTATGCTTGATGGAACTCTATGTAAGGGAAATCCTTCTTATTCCTAACATTTCATACCGAAGACTATGATGACACTAGGCCATCTTTTGTTTCATTCAACTGTATAGCGTTGGTTGCAAAGTAAAACATGCTGCGACGAGGTTCATTTTTTTTTTAAAAAAAAAGAAGGAAAAAGACTCCAACAAAACCACCATATTTGAATATGAATCAGTAGGGTAGTTCAGTTGTTTTGTTGGACAATGTCTTGATGGATAAAACGCATTTGAAAATAAAAATAAAAATAAGGAATTAATCAGTATGTGAATTTTCATCTTCAGGATGTTTTCAAAGTTTTCCCTTTTTCCATCATAGAGAATTTCATTGAACAATGTAAAGAATGTTGTTTCAGTTAAAAAGACTAATTGGAATTATGTTGGATCATTACCCTACAACGAGGTCTTGGTGGGACATTATTAATATTGGTGTCCTTGCAAAGGACAATCTCCCATTAGAGTTTATATAAACTTTCACTTTTGCCCAATCATTAGTGGGGATCCTTCTCATTCCCTTGTTCTCTGAGACCCATTATACCGGCAAATTTCTCCAGAAGGCTCGCTTATTTGAAATGACATAGTAGAATTTCCAGTTAGTCTTTTTTTCCCAAGTTATTCTACTTTGGATGCATTTATAAGAACATATTAATTAGAACTTCAAAAATATGTTATTTTATTTATGTTTTAAAAAAAATTGACTTATAGGTTTTCAAAATTATTATATATGAATATAATGGGGAAAAATGTCATCTAGAGGTCCTTGGAATCCTTGTTTGGGCATTTTCACCCTTCAATTAAGGACCTTGTTGTTATACTTCCCGTCCAATTTTACTCCTCATTTGTAAACTAACTATTCCTAACTAACAGAGAGTGAAAACTATCAATTCGAAGTACAATAGGTTAATCTTTTTACTGAAAATATCTAAATATGACAATTGCATAATACAAAGACAATTCAAATGATGTTACGGTAATCATCAGACGTCATAACATAATCTAACTTAATAGGACACTTAGCCTAGGCACAGAACATCAAAATAGTAAATTCTCTTGCAATTGATAGTAAGAAAAATAAGTACATACTAAAACTTCAGACCCCAGATGCTACTGCTGCTGCCGCCTCCGCTGCCGCCGCCGATACCGCGACGATGTGCTGCCGCCGCCGCCGCCGTTGCTGCTGTCGCCATTGCCGTTGCCGCCGTTGCTGCCACCGCCGTTGCCGCCGCCCTGATTCTCCATGATCTATTTGAATTTGATCCATCTTATACCAAATATCCGATCCTCTATAATCCACTTAAACTTCTTACTCAAACATCACAATTATCTCTCTTCGAGTATATCGCTCAATCATCAAAACATATTGCTAAATATTAAAATCAGACTAAATTTAACTCGAGCTCGGTGAATTTTTATGAGGTATCAATTGTATCAACACACATAAAATTATTAAATAAAAGATGAAAAGTGAGTAATTAAAAATATCCAATACGACATTTTGATTATAATATAACGAGACTATTAAATTACTAAAATTTTATAATCAATAAAAATATTCTTTTCATTGGTTTGATAATCCAAATTTTTAATTATTATTATTCAATTAATTTTGGAAGAAACTAATTCGATCACAAAGAATTTTCGTATCGGTCCCAAGAGCAAATCCCGGAAACGTCATGGTAGTGCTCCGATAGTTGATCATCGCGGTCTTCGTTGTCCAAATAAAGCCGTTCTGATACCGAACAGAATAGTTATGTTTGAGAAGGTAAACTCGTGAGCTATTTCCTCTGATGGATACTTAGCCGATAGCCGCCCAACCTAAATTTTTCCAACAAATTCAATATTGACTCATGCTCCAACAGAGAATCGAATCGTAGTCTTTCAATGTGTATCTATACCGTCTTACCACTGTATAAGACAGGAGCAATCCGGAACAATTTTCCAAAGATCCTTATTTAATATTTGAGAAATTTCCTTTTATCTCTCTCAGTTATTTTTTTTAATAAGTTAAATTAAAAAGAAAAATAATTTATTTTATGATTCTCATACCCCTTTAATATCAATCCAAAATATATATATATATATATATAGGACTTTGATAACCTATACATCTTATCCTGTACAAACATGTGCACCTGCTGAGGTGACATAATCCTGATCACTGATCATATCACATATATTTTGATCAATAATGTATATGTGACCACCTCAACAGATGCCTATAGTTATGTAGGATAAGATGTACAGGCTAATAGAACTCTCTCTATATATATTTTACCCACCCTTGGTTAAATTGTCTGGACAATATATATATTAAACGGATCCGTTTCTTCAGGCTCGTGCGTGTTCTATCTATCCGCGCCACCTCCAAGCGCAACCTTAAATCCTAAATTAAAGCTATCGTCTCTGATCCTCTCTAATGGCCAAATTCCTGACCTCTACCAGCTCCCTCGCCGTACGCGAGAACAAAGCCAACGACAAAGAGTCCGCTGATGCTGTTTCTGCCGAAGATCAGAAATATAGCGAGGTTACTGAGATTGTAAAGATTACTGAGTTTAAAATAAACAAACTTCTTGAGAGAAGTAGAAGCGATCTTACTGAGGTTAAAATGAAGATAGGCGTGACCGAGACAAAGATAGAGGAACTTCTTGCGCGTAATAGAAGCCTCAAGGTCATGGCCGTAGGCGAGAACAAAGCCAACGACAAAGAGTCCGCTGATGCTGTCGCTGGCGACGATCAGAAAGAGTTCCCCAATGGGGACACCGTTATCGTGTCTAAAATCCTCCCTGCCTACCGTCGCCGAGAAAAATTCCTAAAACTTATGGATGATCTTGAAAGAAGGCTAGACGTGGCCGAGAAAAACACAAAGGATCTTAGTAAAAGCGTCAAGGAACAAAGCAGCCGGTTGCGCCCGTTGCAGTATCCAGCAGATTTGTCCAAAACGTCTTCCACAGGATCACAGACGCTTGGTATGGTAACAGGACTAACAGCGTTTGGATTTGCTGGTTTGGTGGCTGGGATTTTAGTTAGTCTTCTCACTGGCAATCGGAGATAAAGCTGGATGGAACTTGGAAGGTTCTACGTTCAGAAGCCTGCATTATTATAAAAGGATAAGAATAATGAATAAGTACGTTTGAGTTAATATAATTTATAATTTTGTTTTTCTGTCTGAGAATTATAATTTTATTAGTTTGTTGTGTTATATAAAATTGATATTGGAGTCAAATTTCTAATTTGGTGTTTCATAATTTTATATCCATCTACATTGTTATTATTAATTTTTTTCTATCATTTCCCCCCTCCTATTATCATCATTCTTATTTTTATCACATTTTTATTTACGGTTATCATTCTATGTAACCTCTTGAATGAGTAAAATTTTAATTAAATCAAAATAATTGTTGGAAGTAAGGAAGAAAAGCAAAAGAAAATTACGAGAAAATTCTGCTTCTGTAACGTTTGATCTTTCTTATTATTCCCATTTATATACAATACATTAATTTATAGAGGAATACTTCATAATTATATTTGTTAATACTTTTTACGAGTTAGAGGGGTGAATAGTTTCGATCATTTTATTTTGATTATGATCTTGTCATTTGAATACGTAGTGAAATACTTGAATCAAACTTGACACCACATGCATAATACCTTAATTTTACTTGGTATCTGTCTCTTAAGGCAATTAATCTAAGACTTAGTCATATCAATCTATCATTACTAAATTTTCTCCTTCTCGAATATCTTCCGGAGACAAAAAAGCCTCTTACAACCTATTCTTACAATAAATACAACAAGCGTACAAATACAAATAACAAATACAAATGAAAGCATAAATTAACAACTTTACAAATGAAATATTACTTTGGACGATTTCTTTGTTGCTTGGAATTGTCTCTTGTTAGTTTGGAAAAGTAGCAGCACTTCGTCCTCAAACCTCCAAGAACCAACACATTCAAATCTTCACGAAATCCTCTTTTATAGGGTTGCATTCAGGTTAATTTCTGCTTAGCAATCGATTGCTTACCATCATCAATCGATTGTCTTTGAATCCGACCTTTTAAAACTGCAGAACGACTTTTTTTTACTTGACTAATAGATTGCTTAACATCACCAATCGATTGATAGCCATTAGTCAAATTGGGCAATCGAATTGGGAAATTTCTGTTCATTGCTATAGTGTTATCAATTAATTGTTGGAACTTACTAATCGATTGACATTATAACAAACATACTATAGTAGAAACCGTAAACCATGTTACTGTAGCAATTCCCGAAGTTACTGCAGCAACCCTAATTATTGTAGCAAATCCTTTTGGGGTTTAGGGTTTGCAATGGACCCTAACCATTGTATCAATCCTCGTTACTATAACAGTAACCCTAATACCATCGCAAATCCTAAAAACACTGCAAATTCTAATTTTAGAGTTTAGAGTCCATCGATCGATCGATCCACCCAATCAATCGACTAATACTCATGTTTCAACCTTACCAAAGCTGAATTCTCATCTTGCTTGGTATTCGATTGACCTCAACCTACTAGGACTTCTTTTGCTTAGCATCTGGTCAACCATGACCTTCTGAGACTTTCCGTTATCTAGCATCTAGTCAATCTTGACCTGCTGGGACTTCATCGCTGCTTGGCATCCGGTCAACCTTGATTTGCCGGAATTTCCTCGTTGCCTAACATCCGATTAACTTTGACCTACTGGGACTTCCTTCATCACCAAGTGTCCGGTCCTCCATGACCCACTTGGACTTAACTTCTTATGCTAAGTGTCTGATCCTTCATTGTTAGGACCCGTGCGAGCTAGAGGGGGGGATATAGCTTCGATCGCTTCTCATCGTTGTTTTGTGCTTGTCGTTGAATGCGCAGCGAAAACCTTGCTTCAACCTCGACTCCACATGCACAACATCTTGGTTTACTTGGTATCCACCTCCTTGAGGTGACTAATCCAAGGGTCAACTCTAGCGATCACATCCACTATGAACTCTCTCCTTCTCAAAAACTTTTCGGAGGCGGAGAAGCCTTGTACAAGCTTGTTCTTACAAGAACACAACAAGAAAAGAAGAATACAAAGACAAATACAATCGAAAATGATTTTACAATCAAAACCTTGCTATGCTTGCTCTTTTCTTACTTTGAATTGTCTCTTGGTGGTAGGAAATGCAGCAGCATTTTGTCTCCAAATCCTCAAGAATCGGCCGTTGCAAATCTCCACGAAAACCCCCTTTCTAGGATTGCTTTTGAGCTGAAAACGTTGTAGGATCTTATTCGACGCTAGAGGGGGGGGGTGAATAGCATTATCGTCGTTTTTGTGGTTCTTTTCTTTTTTATCAGAGATGTTAGAAACACAGCGAAAATAATAAAGTACTTAAACAAAAAAGTAAAAAATAAGACGACACCAAATTTTTACTTGGTTCTCAACTCTCAGGGTTAGTACATCCACGGCCAATGCACGAAGCGATTGTCTACTATGCATATCTCCTTTCCAGACCTCTTCCAGAAGCGGAGAAACATCTTACAAATTTTTTAGGCTCAATCCAAATAAGACAGAAAGAATATGCGATATAATAACAAAGCAAGTGAAACAAAACCCGTAGGATCAGATTTGAAGCCCCCGAGTGCTGCGACACTCCTCCTGGTGCTTCCCATATCACACGAGCAATGTTTGGAGCACTTTATGAGCACTAGCACAAAGATGAATGTTTGCTAAAGTTGCTGGAAATTGTTGCCTCGACTCCCCTTTTATACAACTCAATCGGCACTTCCCCGGTCAAATGGAGGCCCTTCGATCGCCTGGATGCTCCTTATGTGGCTACAAACTCGATCCTCTTTGAGATAGGTTTTGACCCTCTCGGTCGACTGTACACCCTACGGTCGCCCAAGCTCGACCAAACCTTATCTGAGATCCGACTCATTCGGACTTGATCAGGTCATTATTAGGACCAAAAGAATTAAAATATCTCCATAATGGTATGATATTATTCACTTTCAACCTAAGTCCTCATGAATTTATTTTTGAGCTTTACCAAAAAGGCCTTATACTAATGGAGATATATTTTTTTCTTATAAGCACATGATTTTTCTCATGCGTTTTTAATGTGAGACTTTGTTTGTAACCTTGCGACTGTTAGGATCTTGAGCGCAAAACAACATAAGTGCACAGCGGAATAAAATCAAGATCCTTCATAAGATCCATGCGAAGGAAACCGTATACTAAGGGATTATTAGAGTTTATACCTTTGTTGCGTGAGCTACGTTTTCCCGACAGCAACTTTGGTACTAGTTGGACCTCAGCACGATCAAGTGTTCGCGCCTCTTTCGGTATCCACACGAACA
>JBBUKS010505402.1:0-13925 GCA_038050645.1 Hedychium gardnerianum | reverse complement strand
AAATTATGATTATTTTTATATAATTTTAATTTAAATATATTTAAATTAAAATTTGAACAATTTAAACTCAATTATAAGTTAAATCTTTTTGAATTTTGACTTGATTCCGTCCGAATGAAGTTGGAGTCACTTGAATTTTATTTCGAACGGTCCGAATCAAAATCATTTATCTAAGCATCTAGCGATGAGATCCAGAAGTAAACAGGGCCATAACATATAAATAAGAAGATGCAATCATGATAGGATGGTTATGATCATTACGCCAGAGCTATTAAAAAGGTCGGGATAATAATATAATGATTAAATTTTTTAATAAATAATTAAGAGATTTAAAATTTGAATCTCAATTATAATATAATATAAAAAATTTTTAATAAAAAACTGACGTAAGATTATTTGATATTTAGATTAATCTTAATGTTTTTTTATTTATTCTATTGATTGATAATTTTTTTTTATAAAATTAAATTGATGATCTTAAATCTAATATTATTTGACTTAATTAATTATTATTATTATTATTATTATTATTATTAGCTCATACTCTCATCTCGGCGAGAGACGGAAAGAGACATAAAGAAGCATGCTGCGAATTGAATAGTGTGAATTAAATGAAGCCCACTTCAGTAAAGTAATATCGCTCATCCTAAATGATCTATCGATCTCATGATAAAATATAAACAGATAAATAACAACAATCTTCTAAATGGAAGGCATAACCTAAAATAATAAAATTCTTGAGAATCAATTCGTGTCCAATATCTTATGAAAGATAGATAAATTATAATACATACTAATGTTTTAAATGAGAAAAATTTATCCCCGGGTAATAGTGTGATGGTCAGATCCTCCAATGAATAATGAAGGAATTTAAAATTTGAATCTCAGCTACAACGTATTATAGGAAATTTTTCCTCTAATAAAAAATGGATTTAAGAATGTTGACTATTTAGATAGATCTCCATTAACGCTTCTCGATTTATCCTAATGGCTGATGAAAAATTTTCGTGGAACCAAATCGGTCACTTCAGGTCCGACGTTACCCAATATGATTAATTATTTTTTTTTAAATGAGAAAATTTTATTCTTGAAAATTTAAATTTATAATTTTATCATCTAAATATTAATTTTATTATGATTATAAAAATCCTTCAGACAGAAATTAATTATTTACCGATAGATTATAAATTAATTTTTTTATTAATTTTTTTTTCATATAATTTTTTTTTTTTGGTTACAATTTAGTACCATGTATGTTATGGCCGAGGGGTCACTCACCGCTTCCACGGATCTTTGTCTTCTACCTCAACAACGCCATTTCCGCCATTGAAGGCAGAATTTTTGACAATTACTCCCGAGTAAACGATCCTCGTACTTCCGCCCACCGCTCCGCCACCACGCCTCCCTCTCGCCCGCCGCCTATCTCCTCTCTCCCACGCCCGCCGCTTATCTCCCCTTTTTTGCTTCCTTCTTAAGGAAATGAACGCTATTTCTACTCCCCACCGCAATCCTCTGCTCGCCCTCCAACAGCAGGGCGGACCGCGCCTTGCCGTGCCATGGAGGCCTTCTTCGACTCCTGGCTCGCCCGCCTCGACCACCTCCGCTCCGACCTCCTCCATGCCTTCAGCCACAGGACCGACAGGATGCCCTAGGCCGTCGACGCCGTGCTATCTCACTACCGCGACTACCGCGACGCCAAGGCCCGACTCGCCGACTCCGACGTCCTCCGCGCCCTCACACACCCCTGGCTCACCCCCTTCGAGCGCATCTTCCTCTGGGTCGCCGGCTGGAAGCCTTCCCTCGCCTTCCACCTCCTGCTCGGACACTGCTTCCTCTCCCCGGACCAACGCGCCGCCGTCGAGGTCCTCCGCCGGGAAGTCCAGCTGGTGGAGCACCGGATCTCCGAGGACATGGCCAGCGCGCAGGAAGCCATGGCCGGCCACACGGTGCTCGAGGCCGTCAGAGCCGACCTGTACGCCAACGGGAGCGCCTGGGCGGCGGCCGCTGACGAAGTGCTGCGGGCCCTGCGGACGGTAGTCGACGCCGCAGAGGAGCTGCGGGAAGCCACCCTGCGCCGGTTGGTGGAGATCCTGACGTCGGCACAGATGGCGGAGTTTCTCGCCGCCGCGGCGGAGCTCAGGATCCGCATGCGGCGATGGGGCTTGCGACGCAACGGCGGCCAGTCCACCTGAGACGTCCTGCAATCGCCGGTGATCTCGTAGCAGCTGGAAGCTCCCCTCCCGTTGAGTAGTTTAATAAGATAATTAAGAGCACTTAAACGAGATCCTTCAAAGCAGAGAGTTTAATTAAGAGCACTTAAACGAGCTATAATTACAAGTATTAATCGGTATCAACTAGCTTTAGTTAATTAATGGTTTCTTAATCCTACTAACATGTTGTGCATTTAGTATGCTACGATCGATCAAAAACACTAGAAAAATAAATGTTAATTAGAAACAAATCGCCTAAAATATGAACCAGGTACGAACAGGATTAAGTTGTGTCGGAAGAAAGGCATCATAAATCAATTACATGATTCTATCAATTACATGGTTTTCGAAGCCTATGGAAGGTGAAAGCTTGCATCATATTGCTGGAAACACAAGTCCTTTTGATGCAAACTGACCTGTGAATACATCGTAAACACAGTGTTGATTCATTCGCCGTTGTCGGTCTTATCGAGTGAAGCTGACAAGAAACTCAATATAAAGCCATCGAGATCACCGTCCAGAACAGAATCAGGGTCCGAGACTTCATAGTTTGTTCTTAGATCTTTGACCATGCGATACGGCTGCAGCAGCCGGTGAATATGAGTTAACATAAGCTTTTTAAGTATCAGATGGAGGAACGGAGATGATCTTACATGGAGGACGTAAGTTCTTATTTGGTTGCCCCAGCTAATTTCTGAAAGAGATTGAGTGTGCTCTGCGGTTGCTTGAGCTTGTCGGGCCATTTCAAGCTGATCTAACCGGGATTGAAGCACTGCCATTGCTGATGCTTTATTTTGATGCTGAGATCTGAATTGATCCCAAACGACTAGTCATAAGTATGTCGATCATACATACACTATCATTAGAGGCATAAACAGTAATGAAAGGGTTGATAAATACCTTTCGTTTTGACATGTCGCAGAAATTCCTGTCGGAATATGCACTATTCTGACTGCACTTTCTGTTGTATTGACATGTTGGCCACCGGCACCACTCGCACGAAAGCGTTCGATTCGGAGATCTGATTCTTTTATTTGAAATTTCGTGGATCCATCTCCGAGTATTGGAATTACTGCAACTGCAGCAAAAGAAGTATGGCGTCGCTTCCCAGCGTCAAAAGGTGAAATCCTTACCAGCCTATGTGTTCCAACTTCTGCCTTGGCATATCCAAATGCATAATCGCCATCGAGTTTAATTGTGGCACGCTGAAAGAATATCCAACATTATCATCAGCACACCAACAATTAGATGAAAAAAAGTAGAATGAATTTTTTGTGAGTTTCACAAATTTGAAGCATGTGGAGAAGTGTTTCGAAGCAAGATGAACATTTCTGATGTTATAGTATTCCTGGCAGGAATGACGAGGTGATAAAATACATGGGAACGCAATGACCTATAGAAAATATACTACTTAAAATGATGAGATAAAAGAATACAAATAGGTAATTGCAATTAGTAATTCATAATATAACGATAAGATAATTTATTTGATTGCTAAATCTATAACAATTTTGAGATTTTAATCATTCTAAATGTACGTACTTTCAGTTTCATAACAAACCAAGCATGTTTTTGATTTGACACATTGCATGACTTTCTTCAGTCACACTAATTTAACAATTTTAAACCGAATGTTAGCACTTTTAAAAAATGAGTAAAAAATAAATTATAAAATAATAACATTTTATTATAAATTTTGATCAAAGTGTCACAACAAACTAATCAAAAGTATGCTTAATTTGTTATAAAATTGGAACATGTAAATTTGTTAAAGACAAATGTTAATCCATTTAGATTTAGCAATTATCCTATATAATGAACTATGAGAAAAATATATGTTAATCCAAGATAATATACTATATATATTCTTCATGATTTTCTACATAAATAAAAAATTGTTAACTTTAAGAAGCATGATCACCATGAGAATTTCAAATTTATAACTAAATGGGATATGACAGAATTTTAGAAATCAGAGCTAGAATTTACCAATGACGAAAGCAGCACTTTATAAATCATTAACATTTATAGACCTGTGATTGCCCTAATTAAAGCCCGAATGTTTAAAAACAACGATTTCCTGCAAGATTTCCATTACCAGGTAAGAGTTTACTTGTTTTACTTGTATTGCAGTAACCTTAACTAGAGCCATGTGCAGATACAGCCTAACAAAAATTGTAACCTTGATATTCTGTTCTCATGTGTTCCGGGTAATTTGAGATTAAATGTTATGAGAAGACAATTTTTCTATTTGTATACGAAGTGATGCTCAAGTTGTCTAATCAATCTAAACAGATCCAAGTGTATGGTGGCAAGACATTAGAGATTATAAAATTGATTAACCTTCAAATTCCTTGTCATGGAAGTAGAAAACAAATGATTTTGAGTTTGAAAAGATACAACAATACATAAAAAAGACTAGACTGCAAGTTAAGGAAATGAACCTTGATTCCTGCAATCTCACCAGGCATTTCCTCAATAACTGTAACTGCAAATCCACGGTGTTGAGCCCATGATTTGTACATGTTCATTACCATGGAAGCCCAATCCATGCTCTCTGTTCCTCCTGCTCCAGCTTGCACCTGGATCATGACAAATTTTTAAAACTTCTACAGGGAAGAGATGACAACTGTGCATAAAGCTCTATCATGGTGAATTCCCTGAAAATGATAGGCGTTCTTATTAGCTCATTTGCAAAAGAATTAGGTTAACAAAAGCTAGGAGATAGATTGACATGATGTGACAAAAACTTGTACTTGACCATGTCATTTATTTGGTTAATTAGGAACTAAGATGCTACAAAAAGACGATTGAAATATAGACAAATAGAGTCATAATATGGAACTTCCATCTCAGTAAATTAAGTGAAAGACTTCCATTATCAATAAGAATCCAAGAGGAATTAAACTAATACAAAAGGTTGCTTATCATGCACCCATTGAACTTTGTTTAGCATGAATCTATTGGGAATGATGGATAAGCTGTCTATGCAGGAAACATGCATCTCAAACTGGAAAAATTAAGATATATTTATTTGAAATAGATACGCGTTAAGCATACAAAATTTCAAGAAAGTAAGATTAATTGGCAAGCTATGAATTGAAACCAAGTCAGCATGGAGTCGCTGAGGAGGCATTGTTTCAAACCAATCAATTTCCTTATAGTCACCAATTAAAGAAAATAAATTGAAATCAAGTCCTCAATTACATGCTGAAAGAAAATTAATAAATGATAGACAAAGACATGTCAGTTCCAAGGTTCAGTTGACTAGGACACAAGGAGATATCCCAATAATTTTTAAGCTAAAGCAGTAACTCTTGCAATTAAAATAAGCAAAGCAGGTGATGGTACATTTAATACAAAAAGGAACAATTTTACAATTTAATCATCTGTAGGATTTTAAGTGATGGGAACAACCTCTATAAAGCAAGAGCAGGAATCATTGTCCCCAGATAACAGAGCTTCAAGTTCTTTCTCTTTAGCATTCCTTCTCATGTTGACCAGTACATTCATAGATTCCTTTAGGAACAAAAAAAAACAAAGAGTCAAAATTAAATGTATCCTAAATGTGGAATCCTTGACCAAATAAAAGACCTGGTCAAGTTTGACTGCTAACAAAAAGTGACAACTATGACAGCCATATTGATGTATAATTTGGAAAAGAATACACTTTTATCACTTTATGCATACATCACAAATGAAAAAGGAAGATTTCGAGCAAGTTGTCTAAGTGTGATTATTGAGCCAAGAGCCTAAGTGACTCATCTCCATTAGTTCAAGAGATCAAGTTGCACCTGAAGGAGCATTACATTGCCTCTTATTGTTGTGTTTGATTCCCGTAAGTCGAAGGGTTCAATCTTTTGATAAAATCAAGACGAGAAAAGGGTTATTATTATTTGACTTGTGAGCTCCTTGAGACCTTACCCTAGCTCTGTGAGTGTGAGGGTCACTGAGATCATATGTCGGCAATGTGCCTCGAAATTAGGGTTAGTGCAAGGTTTCCCATGCAATATGCTGTAGTACAATGACAGTTTTTGCTATGTGCGTGGAACCTAGTGTCTATTTAGAGTGAGAACTACTAACCAATTAGGATAGGAGCAAACTAGTTACTAGTTTCTAACTCAAGAGAATGAACAAGTCTCTTCTGCCTTAAACACTGCTAAGAGAAACCCAAGTTTGAGGGGTGACGGTGAGTGGCAAGAGTGGTCACAACCTGACGGGTATCAGCATCAGCTTTCTGTCCATAACTGTCAAATTAATTTGACAGAATGATCAAATATGAAACAACCATCAAATTTATATATATTTTTTTCAACTCAGAATCAAAGTAGTGTAATGTTAAACAACTGGAAATCAATACAAATTTTATAGCGGAAGCAAAGAATTAAGAGCAGCTACATTAAGTTGGGATATTCGGGCCTACATGTTCACTTCCTGAAGGCTTAAATGTCATTAGGAATATGAAAGGTCAATGACCAGACTAATAAAGTGAACAGAGACAAATGATTGTAAAAGATAACCAACCACTATAACAAGGACATACATGATGGTTGAGATTATGTAAAAAAACCCAAAAACATCAGTTAGACATTATTTCTTCAATGCCAGTGACCACAATATATATAACGAAGTCATTCAAAACTCCATAGAAGATATGCAGTGATTTAAAAAGTAATAATAAAATAATCAGAAAGAAAATATGCATTTCATGAAGACATTTAAGAAAATGAAAAAAAAAATATTATAACTTAGGGGGAAAACAACTACATGCCTATAAGTGAGAGCCCACCAATTCCAGTTCTTCATCATTCTCTTCCCGAGCAAGCTTGATCAAGTCCACATGCTCAAGTAGTTCTTGTTCGTAGCTATTTACATCTTTAATCCTGTTCAGAAGTTCACCATGTTCACGACTTATTCTAGAAGCATAAGTAGGATCATCCCACAGGTCTGGCTTTCTTAGTGCAGCAGATAACAGATCCAACCTAGCAATCAACTTTTTCCACTGCAAAGTTATACATATCGAAGTTATACATATGTATCAACTTATTCCAGAACAAAAGATATATAAGAACATAAAGACTTATGCTAAATACAGTATATATAAACATCCAAAAAAGCTAAAAGAGAATACACACCAGTACTTTTCCCCAACTGTGTAAGTTTTCATAATTGCTGAATAAATTATACCAACCCAGATAGCACTAACTCAGGATGTGTCTTAGAACTATATAGGGCCAGTTCAGTGGAGGTGACGTTGAAGTCATTGACAATGCAAATACATAATCTCTATAAAGAAAATAAGAGATCACAAAACTAAAACGAGGTTAACTTCAGCAAAAAAAGAAGAAAAATATTGTAAATTTTCATACAACAAACTCCCTTTATCAAAACTCTTATGTGAACAGATTGATGACGAAAGGTTAAAATTTTGAAATAGAAAGAACTTCAAAGTTGCACTAATTTTGCTACACTAGTTCTGGCCTTGCTTGCCGTCACAAGTTTAAGACCACAACCCATAAGTAAGCTTCCAACTTCTCCTGTTACAGGACGACTAAATCAGAATAGTCAATCTAAATTCCCACTGGAATCTGATTACTGCTGGTAATATATATCAATAACTGCAGAAAAGCCCAATCAATAAGTAACAACGGCTTAAAACGACTAAATTTCCACCTGCAATCGCTTCTTAACAAGCTGCACGGATTGGGCGATGGAGGCGGCGTGACTCCGCCAGTCGCTCTCGATCTCATCGAGGATCGGCCAGCCCTTGGCGGCTATGGCATCCACCGTCAGCCCATCAGCGGTCATGGGCTGGGAAGAGAGCCGTCTGGGACCCTGAAAGCATGAAAAATAAGAGATCTTCCCTATCCCGAAGGATCCGCCGACTGCTCTGCAGCCGCCATAGGGGCGCTCGAATCGCGTCCCGTTCGGAAATCGCTCATAGGCTCGGGACGGCGAAAAGATGGAAGATGAGCCCAGAGGGCTGGCTACCGGAGAAACGTTCGAATTGTTCTCCGAAAGGCGGAAGAGGAAGCGAGGAGATTTGGAGGAAGATCGCCATCGCCGTACCAGGAACAAGAACACCACCATTACGACTGTGTCGCGTTTGTATCCCTAGTTCTCCTCAATTTGTATAAATGAAATTATACAAAAATTAAATTTTTATACAAAAAAAAATATTTTTCAAAAATCATATTATACAAATTTAATGTAGAAGTGAATTTGCGCCCGAGTTCTTAAGAGTTGGAATCCTAATTTGGAATCGCGATCAGAATCGTACAATTGTACGTTCCTATGATCCGAAAGTATCAAATTACTCTTGATCATTTGAAATCGTCTTTTTTATAGTGAAATCGAAGCAAAATCAATACACGATTCTACCTACTTTTTTGTTTGGATTGCGCTTACGATCCTATAAACTATCATTAGAACTTCAATTTTTTATGCACCAAAATACATTATTTTGTATCATTTTCATTGGGGCTGGTCTTGTGTTGCATCCATAAAAAAATTTGTTGATGCTAAAAGCTAAATGTAAATAAATATTTTTTTTAATTAAAAATCATTAACTATTTCAATCCACAAATTATTTATAGAAATTTCTACATCCTCAGATTGCAATTGAACAGATCACATCAGTTTTGCACTTTAATGTTATATGTCTGCAATTTTCATTAATCCCGAAGTAAAATAGAGTTGCTATCATTAAATTTCAAAGCTGAAACTTAATTAGAATTTTGTGTATGGAATATTCTTGAACAAGCTCAATAAAAACTTGTTTATGCTTGTTTAAAAATATAATACATGTAAAACTAAAACTAACCACAAAAGCAGGTCGAGAAAGAGACTGACAAAACTCTAAATTGTCTTGATAACATCATTATATATCTCCGATTGCCATCTTCACTAGTTTCTTGTAAAAGACGCGATCATCTCTTGCTGAATTACTTTCGAGAAGAGCACTTTGTGCAAGTTCCTGGTACAAGCAGGGGAGGTTAGTGAAGATGCAACTAGGATTGCACCCAATGGCGTAACGAATTCGAGGCGAAGAATTTCCAACTAAAAAGAAGAGGAAAGGGTGCAAGAGTGTAGAAGCTGGAAATCGATGGTACTAACCTTGACATGTCTGTTTGACATGAATTTGCCTAAGTTGTGAAGAATGCACCTTAAATCCTGAACCTGCAATAAGAAATATGCAGGAATAAACAAATTAAAAAACCTATCGTGGGAAAAAGAAAAAAAGAACTAGTGAAACTATTTAGATAAATTACCTTGATGTATCCTGTTCGATTCTTGTCAAAATACCTGAAAGCCTGTAAAGGAGAAGCATATGCCCATTATTATCATGAAAAACAATCTTCGCTAAGATAAAATAGAAGTCACCTCCAAAAGCTCCTTATCCACAACTACATCCCCTGTGGATGCTTCCTTGACAGTTTTTACAGAATCTTTATCCTTCACAGTATCTGTCTGATCAGCATTCTGTTTATTGTCCTCCGCGACTGCTTCATTGGCATTTGCAGGTTTTGTAGTTTTGTCAGCTGCTTCATTGGCATTAGCAGCCTTATCATTGCCAATTTTGTCTGTATTACTTTCATTCGTAACCACAGAATCTACATCCATCTTAACATCAACTTCTGATTCAGCTTCTACCTTTACATCAGCTTTATCATCCTGCAAAGGTATTCATAGAATAATAAAAACACAAAACAAAGAGTCATCTTGTGAAATAGTATTCTGCGAACCTGAATTTTTCATACTAAATCAAAATATGCAATAAGGTTCCGCACTAGAAATGAAAACACAATGAGGATTCCAGAAAGTGCTCAGCTATAAAGACTATGAAGAAAGTACAGAGGTCCACTAATATGTAAAGTCTGATCCAGAATGCTAAGTCGTTATGTCTCTATTGGCTCAAACTTGCCTCTAACATAGTCAGATGATGCATTTTTACCAAGTGCTGCTAAGCCAACCATAAAACAGTAAACTATCTCATAAATCCTAGGATCTGTTGCGCGATGACTTAAACGAGCACAACAGAAGTGACATGGCCAGTACAAAAGTATTACAGAGTCAAACTCATCGGATTCGCAGATTACTAATATTCTTTAATCTCAACAACATATATAAATGACTTTAAAATGTATATTGCATCAAAGGTAGTCAGTATATTTTCAATTCCAAAATTAACAATGAGCTTAGTTTGTGAGGATCTATTGTATTTCAGTCTTCATGATATTCAAGCATTTTAAGAGACTAGCATGAGACGCACAGACTGCAATTGGTAAATTAATCAAAATTCCAACAGTGGCACCCCCAGTAGAATTTGAAAAAGAGAATAGCCTATTCTTCTGTATCTAACATGGGTTTTACAATTATAGGAATTGGGACAGTGACATTGTACCATTGGCAAACTAAATGACCCTTGAGTGCCAACATGGTAGCTGAAGGAATATAGTAGTTACTTAACAAGATCAATAAAGTACCAAAACAACAAGGATGTTTCATATTTTTTATTGGATGATTCCAAATATAGTTTAATATACCATTGCTACCAAAGCCTATGCAAAGATGACATATTGCCTAGTGAGGTCTACAAATATTATGCATGCCTAGAATGATAAAAATAGTTCTGCCTCATATTGGATCCTTTGTGGACCAAAAACAAAATCCTGAGAACATCTAACTAAAATCATCTCAATTGGTAGGCAACCTGCCACGTAGATCAACTGTACAAGTACACAATGAGGAGAAAATGCATTAGTGTAATCGAGCTCTAATGTTCCAGGGATTTACTCCACAAAATCAAACACGAGAATGGCGCACAAAGTAAAGAAAAGTCTAGAAATTTTGTCCAAGAAACTCACTGAGAGAAATTATAAATATTAATTAAAACTTGCCTTTTGAACTTCATCTGATCTAAAATCATCATCTGCTTCCTCCTCCTCTTCTTCTTCTTCTATAATTTCTTCTGGATCTTCATCCTCATCTATCATATCCTCATCTGTTGCCTTCTCTTCAGTTTTAGTTTCATCCCTTCCACCTGAAGAACCATCTGCATCCTTATTTTCAGAATCTGTTTTGTCAGACGCATCTTCCTTTCCTGATTTAATGGACCCACTAACAATGTTTGCAGCTTCGCCCTTGTCTTTGTTAGATGTATCCTCCTTTGCAACAGGACTCTCATTGGATTTAGGACGCTTGATGGGTGATTTCTCCTTTTCAGAAACCTTCTCAGGTTTTTCATCACGTTGTCTTTTCCGACTATTTCTTTTCAGTGTATATTTTTTATTCAATTTCTAAATATCAAGAAACAACGATGTTAAATTATGTAAAAATGCAACTCAAACAATAAAGTAAAACATTTAATTATACCTCAAGAAAGGACAATAAACGACAACCCATCTCAAACTGAAGCATTTCATTGAAGGCCTCAGCAAACAGAGAAAGCTGCATGAATCCATATTTACCAAACCAAATAAGATAACTTTAAATATTTATTATGCTTAGCTAAAAGTAAGCAAAGGAAAACCATATATACGAGTCCCTCGCAACATAAGCACAGTAATATGCATTCACATAGGTTAAATAATGCACAGTAAAATGTATATGATTGCTGGCATGCCTTAGAAAATACTAGATGGTATTTAATGTAAACAAACCTCGTATGATGATTCTTCTATATCTTTATCACTATAATCCAGAAGTCCATCCAATGAGAGTGAGACTGAACGAACCTGCAGAATAAATTTTTTCACATGTGAGACAAGTTGGATCAAGCATACTGACAGATAAATAAAATCAACACAACTAATCATACTTTAGACCCCTTGCTCCGATGAGATTTCAGAATTAATCCAGGATGCTTAGGAGGTTCTAAGGAACCTCCTTTTTCTTTTTCTTTGTTAGACTTTTGGTTACCATCTTTACTCTTCTCTTTTTCATCTTTTTTTCTCTCTTTTCCATCTTGCCCACTTTTCTTAGAGCTTTTCTCTTTCACAATTTCTGAACCATTAACATTCTCTGCCCTTTTCTCTGGGACAGCATCACTATCAACTGATTTAGTTTCCCTTTTTGTCTTCTCATCTGTCACTGTTTTTTCATTCAAGTGATCCTTCTTATTAGTAATACTAGATTCTTCTGTTGTCTTATTTTCAGAAATGTTCAATTCAACAGTTTCCTTATTTTCCAAATCACTTTTTACATCTTCCTTTGTGTCCTCAGTGTTTTTATTTGCAATTGCATCCTTAACTTTTGGAGTATAAATTTTTCTTTTAATCACTCTTCTAATGATTTTCTTTTTTCCGGTTGTCTTAACTTCTACATCCTGTGCAACAGAGCCGCCATCATGTTCATTCTTAACCACTTCTGTACCATCCATAACTGTTGGCTCATTTTTAGTTTTCACACCAGTTAGGGCTTCAGATGAATTAGCTTTATCTTCTGTGAGTGGTGACTTTCCAGGAGTACCTTTTGTGACAATTGTCATTGTCACAGTTGCAGGTCTCTGCAGATCAGCTGAAATTGTATCTTCTTTATCAGCATTTCCATGTTTATCTTCTGTGATTCCATCTTCGATATCCATATTCTCTTCCTGTTTGATGCTACTGCCCGCTAATACTATAATTGCTTTCTTGCTGACAACCTTTCCTTTCACTACCTTTTTAACAACTTTCTTTTTGGTAGTTTTTTTAATCTCAGCTGACAAATCAACAGAGCCTCCTCCAGTCACCAAATTCTCGCTGATTTTACTTGGTCCACCAACAACAACAACATCTTTCCTTCCTGTATCATCTAATGCAAGTGTTTTTTCATTCTGCTCGGAGGGAATTTTATTGGGTTCACCAACATCAACCTTGGACTGATCATTGCCTTTCACATCAGCCATATCTTCCTTAACCAAGTTGTCTTCAGATTTCAGTGTTCCGGCAGAGTTATTGTTCACAGTTTTACTTTGAGTTTTTTCCCCTGGTATGTCAATAATGATAAGCATAAGCATTTCACCTCTATAAGAATACAAAATAAAGGTGAAAATCCTTGGTATTACCTAAGCCAGATTCCTTCTTTTCTGCAGGTTTCTACAATAGCCATTAAAAAAGCAAATAATATAATTTAATAGGGTTCGTGGATGAATTAATGCATATGAAAAATGATAGAAAATCAAATTTTAGAAACAAAAAGAAAAATAACCTTCTCCTTTGAAACCTGTTCCCTCTCTGTCTTCTCCTTCTTGTATGTCAGCCACTGCCCTCGCCACTGATCCAACGAAGGCAGGCATTCTGATATGTTTGGCACATAGAATACTGTAACTTCCTTATGACTAAAAAAACCATCTTTGCCAACTCTATCATAGTGTATCTGGCAGAAAAAAATAAAATAAGCAAGCTAGAATTCACCAAGCGATAAGGTTTTCATTCTCTCTCTCTCTCTAGCAAGGTGGGACTATGAACCAGATAGATGCTCACAAAACAATGGAAAAAAAAATCCATCAGCTAATTTTTTCCAACTAAATGTTTGTGTTCGAGTCTCAGTCTCTTTTCAGTAAAAATGTGAAATGCATCAACACTAAGATGAACAAGATCAACAATTGGCTCGGTGTTATTTTATTTGGCTGGTCACAAGTATGACTTGAAGTGCAATACAACAACAACAACAACAACCGAGCCTTATCCCACTATGTGGGGTCGGCTATATGGATCCTTTTACGCCATTGAG